>JAKCVP010000379.1:0-173842 GCA_023512835.1 Taxillus chinensis | reverse complement strand
GTCTATCAAATGACCATGCACATCCATGATCCCCCTTTCCCAAAAGAAAAAAATAACACAACAGCAAAGAACAAAGAAACAAACACAAGCACACTGAAGCAGTTTGAGTGTTTCAGACAGCACATATTACGAAATTTTTGCATTTCTGTACAAGGGTCATTGGCCGTAACCAAAATAACACCTAGCTGGGTATAAGGTAATTCGTATGTAGTATAACATCAATCATGGCCATGAAGCGTCGTCAGAAAAGCAAGAAAAAAGGTCTTGCCCTGCCTGCATCCTGACTCGAGACTGCATGCCGACCTGGACCTGCACCCGGCGTGGACCCTGCCCCAGCCCCTTGTAATCAGTCGAAACGCGTACCTTGCTGGGAATCGGGAAGAATGATTGGTCAGACGCCATGTTTCGTTTCAGGCCGTATCCAGTGGGAATTTCGAAGCGGGGTATTGATCCTGGCTTTGCCTCCTCCCCTTTATCGCCAACTCCAAGGTGTTCAAGCAGCCGAGTTCACCTCTAACAACTCCCGCAAAGGAACCCCACACTGTCTACAATCAAGAGTGATTCGACGCAACCCGCTCAACAGCAGTGACCCCACCCTTCTTCTCATACAGACTGCTTGCGGGACTAGCCGCATCACCCTGCACAGCAGCCACAGTCTCACCTCGGAAAATATCCACATTGGTGCTGGCGAATTTGCGCGCCGAAACCTTGCGTGCGAACAAAATGTCCAGCTCACCATATGATCGGCCACTCGGCTCTGGCAGCCTAAAGTAAATCCAGATAATGCACAAGAAGCACGAACCCGCCCAGAAGAAACCGCTGTATGCGCCCCAGTTCCATGCCGTCTCGGTGAGCTGGTAGTTTGTGATGACGTTGACGACGATACCGGCGATGTTGTACACGTTGCGTGCAATGACAATGGTCTTTGCCTTGAGGCGTGTGGAGGGGATTTCAGCCACGAGCGAGTAGCAGGCGGGTCCAACGGTCAAGTCGTAGATTGCAGTGAAGATGAGGAGCATACTGCCAATGGCCCATTGTGCACCCGTGTTGTGCTGGGCGATACCGCAGAAGCCGATGATAATCAGGGTGACGAAGAGCGCGCAGGATCCGTAGAGATAGATTGAGCGGCGACCCATGTAGCTCATGAGGAACCAGGAGGCGATTGTACCGCAGGCGCCGAGAGCATATTGGCCCATGGAGAGATCAAAGGCGGAAGTCTTGGGGAGTCCGGCGGCGAGGTAGAAGACGGTCGAGTAACCCATGAAAGTCGCTAGAAGAAAGAATTTCCCATCAGCTTTCCTGTTCCGTTTTGGTTTCTTTCAAACCCAATGGATATGCCAAGTCGGGGGAAAAACTTACCTCCGCAGACATTCTGAATGAGCCAGGCAACGGAAGCGATTTCTGTGCGGCGGAGGTTGATGCCACGGAAGCAGTCGAGGTATGAAGTGCCCTTTGTCATTTCAATCTCGATTTCGTTGGTGTGGGTCATCATGCTAATGGTCTTATCTACGTCGAAGCCTACATCCTGGTTTGTTGCCGTCAGGCGCTGAAGGGCACGCTTTGCGTCGTCAAAGCGGCCTTTTCTGACTAGCCACCAGGGAGATTCGGGGCAGAGGATGCAACCGATGAGAATGGGAACGGGCCACATCCATTGGAGCGCAAATGGGATCTTGTAGGCAAAGTCATCGGGGCGCTCGAGCATAGCGCGAAGGACACCGGATGCAACGAATTGGCCTAGGTGCAAATTATCAGTCAGGGTTCATCATAGTACAAATCAAACAGTGAATTGTACGTACCGAGAACCCAGCAGAGATTGACGTATGTGGTCAGGTAAGCACGGAGATTGACAGGAGTGACTTCAGAGGCATAGGCGGTGGTGATGGTCTGGAAAACACCCCAGCAGAGACCTAGATCATACAAATCAGCACCAATCATCGGGGCCGGCGCGGCACGGAGAGCTGAATCGAAGCCATGGCAAATTTGGCACTTACCGCACAGGACTTCTCCAACGAGGAGCATGGGGAGGTTGACGGCAAAGAAAGTGATGAAGATGAAGGAGATCATGCCAATCAGAGCACCTCCAATAGTCTTCTTGTAGCCATATTTGTCCTGGAAGATACCAGTGGCGAAGAGACCGAGAATTTCACCAATGAGAGCACCATTGGAGAGACCCGCACGCCAGGGCGCAGAAATTGTCTTTGTTCCATCGGGAAGGGTTTGATCACCAAACTTGGCCAGGAACTGGGGGAGGGCATAAAAGTTGGCCAAAAGGACAACATCGTAGCCTTCCATGATGATTGCTGTGGAGAGCAGCACGGACCATGCGATGGCCTTTTTGTATAGCTTGATGGACTGCATAACGGACATGCTGGTCTCGTTGGCGGTGGCATCCTTGGAGTCGGCGCTGAGGCCAGCAAAAGCCGGGTTGGCCTTTGCGGCATTCACGATGTTGGTGTCGGTAGGATGGAGAACATTATCGTCGATGGGAACAGTCTCGATTTTCGAGCCTCGACGAGAGGCATTATTGATATTGTAAGACATTGCGAGGTTGGCGAACCGCTTGTCGACGGCAACGGCTATCTAAGGCAGTTGATGGAAGCCTTCGGATGTGTATGGTAGTGCCACCTGTCCAGCAGAGGTGAGCGTGTGAGTGGAGCCCTTTCTCGGAAGTGTGGGGATGGAATGATGGAGGATTGTGTTAGTGAGGCGGACCAGTCATCTTATATGAGCGAAGATGAAATGAGGAGAAGATCAAGACAGGCGACACGGGCGCTGTGGCACTCGTCTGGCCAGCAGATACATGGCGACGTATGTGTCGCGGACGGGTACGGTAAGCGAAGGTGGGCAAGCTCCTTTGGAGGCATAGAAGATCAGAAGGGCATCAGTGCCGCTTGGAAAGATGCGAAAAGGTTAAGATTAGGCTTGATTGCGGTTGTGGCGTCTGGAGCCAGACGCGTCTCGAATGCATCTCGAAGGCTATCGGGCCGACTGGGTGAGGGCAGAGAGGCAGACTCCAGGATGGTAGGGGCGGAGGGTCTGGGGGAGATGATGCAGGCCGCGTCTTTCCCCGGATTCTGTCCCCAGATTGACAGGGCGGGCCGGCGAGTTGCATGTCGCTTCGATCAGTGGGGTACAGTCTGGGGAGAGGCACGCGAGAGCAAGCGACGTTGGGGGGTCACTAGCGGGCTTGATGCACAAGCCACGCATGTCTGCTTCAAATCTGGATCGGAGAGCATGGACTTGGCTCTTTGCTTGGGTTGCACGCGTCTAGGCTCAATTGAAGCAATTGCTGTGCGTCCAGGGACGGTAGAGCAAGGCCAGTGTCCTGGGCACTCGACCAGTGCAGCCGGCAATGAAGCAGCGCTCGCATGCAGTCACCTTCTGCTGAACAGGACGCCGGACGATGAAGGCAAACATGTTGCACGGGCTTGCAAGACGACCGCGACTGTTCAAACGGCGAAGGAAAAGCTTGCCCTACGTGGTTGGCATCAGACGAGGCGCGCCCCGTCCCTTGCTGAGAGCTCAGCGGATCGAGGATTTTGGCGTAGAGGAGCCAGGTAGGCGGGCGAACTACTGATCGTATGCGAGATCCACCGGCGTCGAGAGGGACAAAGTGTGCCGCATATGCCTCGAAGTAGGGTCAGTAATGGCCTCTTCGTGGCTCCAAACGCCTCCAATTGCCTTCATATCCGGAGCCAGCCCCGTCCATGGAGTCGGTCCGATTGCGGCATGCCAGCCACAGCCGCTCATCTACATCCACACGGTCACTTAGTGCCCTCTGACTTTGTTCTACGCGCCTTCCAGAGTCCTTCTATACCTACGCCCTCGGTCCAAGCACACTATACCTGCCATCGGCCCTTTTTTTCCTTTCGGGCCTTCTCTCTCTCTGTACATTCACGAGCAAGCAAGAGGCTGCACAGCAGTGATGAAACAGAGCGGCAACCCGCAACGCGCTTACTGCTGCCCGCAATTGCCGATGCGGGGGACGCCGCTCGTTGTCTCTGGGGACCCCATACTGTAGTAAGAGCCGTGGGAGCTCTCTCCGCAATACGCCAAGGTCAAAGCCAGTGCACTTTGCTCCTACTGGCCTAAAGCTTTGCTCGGCCATACCAGGTCTGCCCGACGTCCCCTGGTGGGGCTTTTGCATTGACTTTGACGTTGCACGAGCTGTGCGGCCAGCTGGGGTCGACTGCCGCTTTGGTCTAATGCTGTCCTGGGTAGATACCATTTCTACTTCTTCCCTCCTCGCCCTCGTCTTTGCACCCTCTTTGCCATCTTGACCCATTTCGTCCTCAAGAGTCCCAAGGCCAATAGTTGTAACTGCTGCAACACGCGACGAGCCAGTGTTGAGGTGATTGAGGCACCGAGAGACATTATCTGAAATGGCAGGCCCAAAGCCAACCAACTGGTGGAGAGACGCCATCATCTACGTTCGTTCGAACCATCAAATCTCCTCTGACAACAATTAACCTTCCCACAGCAAATCTACCCCTCAAGTTTCAAAGACGACAATGGAGACGGATGGGGCGATCTTGCAGGCATCACATCCAAGCTGGATTATATCAAGAACTTGGTATGATCCTTCTATCCTACCATCACCCCGTCCTACCACGTCTGACAAGCAAAGGGTGTTGACACCATTTGGATATCTCCTTGCTATGATAGCCCGCAGATTGACATGGGGTATGACATATCCAATTACGAAGCCATCTATCCTCCCTATGGTGACATGCAAGATATGGACCACTTGATTGCCGAGGCCAAGAAGCGAGGTCTGCGCCTGTTGATGGACTTGGTCATTAACCACACCTCGGATCAGCATGCTTGGTTCAAGGAGTCAGCTTCCTCTCGCGACAACCCCAAGCGTGACTGGTACATCTGGCATGATGGCATCGTCGAGGATGGCCAGCGAAGGGCCCCGAATAATTGGAGGGCAAACTTCTCCACGCCTGCTTGTAAGTGGCTCTCAGCCCGTTGATCAAGCGGCTTTAGTCCAGTCTAACATTCCAAAGGGACATGGCACGAACCCACCCAGCAGTACTACATGAACCTTTTCGCACCTGAACAGCCCGACCTCAACTGGGAGAACCCCGTGACCCGGAAAGCAATCTACGACACCGCCATCCACTACTGGTTGAAAAAGGGCATCGATGGCTTCCGTGTCGACACGGTCAACATGTACTCCAAGACGCCCTTTGTTAACCGCCACGCTCCAGTCGTAGATCCTTCGCGCTGGGATCAACCCGCTGGACATCTCTACTGCAATGGTCCTCGCATCCATGAGTTCATCCGCGAAATGCACAAGGAAGCTCTTTCGCCTTATGGTGATGTCATGACCGTGGGCGAGCTGCCCAACTGCCATACCAAAGAGGGCATTATGGGCTATGTGAGTGCTTCGGACCCGCAACTCAGCATGGTCTTCCAGTTCGATGTGGTAGACCTGGGCACAGGTGGGCCCGTTGGCAAGCGTCGATTCGAAGCTCAGCCATTTTCGTTATCCGATTACAAGAAAACATGGGACCGCATGCAAGATACTACCGCCGATACTGATGGCTGGAACACAGTCTTCATTGAGAACCACGACCAGGCACGCGCCGTCAGCCGCTTCGGCAATGACTCGCCAGAATGGCGCAACCTGAGCGCAAAGGTTCTTGCTACGCAGATTGCAACTATGCGCGGGACACTGTTTGTCTACCAGGGTCAGGAACTAGGTATGATCAATATACCACGTTCCTGGGGCTTGGAAGAGTACAAAGATATGGGAAGTATCAACTATCTGAAGGAGGTCCTGCAAGATGAGGGCGACACTGAACAGAACCGTAATCACACCCTTGATTGCCTGCAAAAGCTCGCGCGAGACCACTCTCGTGTACCCATGCAGTGGACGTCCGGGAAAGATTCGGGCTTCAGCCCCGCTGACGCCAAGAAGGAGCCTTGGATGAAAGTCAATGAGTCTTACAAGGAAATCAATGCTGAAACAGAAGAAAAGGACGAGAACTCGGTCCTGAACTACTACAAAAAGGTGCTCAAGTTCAGGAAAGATAACGCTGATCTGTTCAGGGCAGGCACCTACAAGTGCTTGGATTTAGACGACGAGAAGGTCTTTGCTTTTGAGCGGGTCTTGGACGGAAAGGCTGTGCTAGCGCTGATGAACTTCAGCACCGATGAAGTAGACACCGGTATCAAGGACAAAGGTGACTGGAAATTTGCGCTCGGCAATTACAAGGATGAGAGGAGTGCCGACGAGAAGCTGAGAGGATGGGAGACTCGTGTGTACCAGCGAAGTTGAGATGCTAGGCTATACTCTGGAGGGTTAACAAGAAGTAAAAGAAGGTCAGCCGTACAGCATCTCCTGGCAATTCAATCATCGAATTAGCAATATGTTGCCGCTGCTGGATTCCAAATGTGGACATTTTTTATAGGTAGGTACATGGAGAAGCAATCGACTCCTCACCGAATTTGGGTCTGAGCGTCCGAGGTCGTCGAGCGTTTCAAGTTTTGAAGGTCATCTACATTGACTTACCCTGTCGCACATGGCCCGGCTGGTGCTGGCAAGAGCTTGTGGGCACAGCTACGCGTCCAATTCTCACAGACACATACATAACGCTTCACGAAGTTCACGGCCGGTGCAATGGATTGCATCCATATCTCGCGAGCTGTGACAATGATGACGTGTGCCTGCGGTGGCCGTGCGTCTGATAGCTACTCCAAAGACAGCCGTGATCAACTCTGGTAGGGCTGGATATGAACGGCATTCTCCGGCAGTCGTCGCCGTAGCTACCTCACGCGACCTGTTCCTTGTCCCTATCCTCGACAGGTCGGCCATGACTCACTCGCAGGCTCTTCAACATGACAACCTCAGAGGAACTCGATTCAAGACCTCTCATTGCTGCTCAGGCAGGGGTTGAAGACCCAGCCTTCCAGGATGATGATTGGGAGAATCAAGAGGCATCCCTGACGCGTCCTACCATTTTTCTATGGCTGCTCACCTTTACGGCAGGCGTAAGTGGTCTGCTCTTCGGCTACGAGTACGTGAGAAAGCATCGGGTCCTTATGCTCCAGACCCTTCACTGACTGCACTCCAGCACTGGCGTTATTTCATCCACTCTAGTGTCCATTGGGACCGACCTGTCTAATCGCGATCTGACCACTCTCGACAAGTCCTTGATCACGTCCGCAACGTCCTTCTTCGCTCTCCTCGCATCGCCCATATCTGGCACTTTGAGTGACCGACTAGGCCGCAAAAGCGTCATCCTCCTTGCGTCAATTCTCTTCGTAGTTGGGGCTGCACTACAGGCTCTGTCCACAACAGTCGCGCTCATGATAGCCGGCCGCTCCGTAGTAGGCATAGCAGTCGGGTCCGCATCGTTCGTGGTGCCGCTTTACATCTCAGAGCTCGCCCCCGCTCCCTTTCGCGGTCGTCTGGTGACCATCAACGAGCTACTGATCACAGGTGGCCAGGTCATTGCATACATCATCGGCTGGCTTTTCAGTGAGACGAGTGGAGGCTGGAGATGGATGGTAGGCCTAGGCGCTGCTCCGGCCTTTCTTCAACTAGCCCTCATGGGTCTTATGCCGGAAACACCACGTTGGCTGGTCAAGGTAGATCGAAGTGATCGCGCTCGTGCCGTTTTGTCCAAGGTATATGGCTCCTCTGACCATGAATTACAAGCTCTCACGGGCGCAATCCTTTACCGGATCCAGTCGTCGATCGCGGAAGAAGCATCTACGAACACAAGCTCTGCCTGGTCAGAGCTGGTCCACGTTCCTAGTAATCGGCGTGCACTAACAATAGCTTGTGCCCTCCAGGGCGCTCAGCAGCTGGTAGGCTTCAACTCGCTCATGTACTTTGCAGCTACCATTTTCGCTCTGGTCGGATTCAAGCAGCCCACATTGCCATCGCTTAGCATCGCCGGAACAAACTTCGCAGTCACGGTCGTCGCATTCGCAATAATAGATCGCCTCGGAAGACGAAAGATGCTGCTTTGGAGTATTCCCGCCATGGTTATGGGTCTCGTACTGTCCTCGGTTGCATTTCAACATCTCCACCTGTCCTCTGGTCTCGAGCCTGACGCAAATGGCCCCTCTCAATCATCACCGTGGTCTACCATTCTCCTGATGTCGATCATTTTCTACGTATCAGCCTATGCCATAGGGCTAGGTGTGGTGCCGTGGCAACAATCGGAATTATTTCCCTTGAGTGTGCGCGCAGTAGGATCCGGTCTAGCGACCGCGACCAACTGGGGCGCCAATACCGTTGTCGGACTCACGTTTCTGCCTTTGATGCAGACTGTGAGCCCAGCTGGTGCGTTTTTGATCTATGCTGCTGTCTGTGTTCTGGCTTGGACCGTCATATACAGGGTATACCCTGAGACAGCTGGAATGGGGCTTGAAGAAGTCACTGGACTCTTGAGTGAGGGTTGGGGGGTTCGTGCAAGCTTACAAATATGGAAGGGGAGAAAGTAAGGGGGCTTGACTGGTGATGCCGTTGATAGCTGGCGGTAGACGAACACCGGACTAACTAGCTGTGACGATAGGCCAACGATGATCTACAGTGTTGACTTCTCAGAGTCAGAAACGGTGCAAAGTCAAGAGTCAAGCTAATTCACTCGACGGGACGCAAGCCACGCGGCCAGCCGATTTACTTCCATTGCAGACTCGTTATCAATCAAAGGTCAAGACTACCGACTCATCATACTTTGACAGTCAAGGGCTCACGTAGCCTGACTGGACATTTCACATGCTACCGCTTGGACGCAGATCCGGTCAACTTTTCTCCGAAAAATCTAGGGGCCGGTGGACCTGGGACTTGAAGAGTGAGGTCGGGTGCAAGATACCTTAGATTTAGGTAGCGGTACATACGGTTGGGTACTTACATTACCTAGGTAGGGCAGGTAGCCCACCTCACCCGGGCCGCACCTGCCCTAAATTGTGACAGGACGTGTGGTTTGTACCGCGGATGCACGCAGTCCTCCTCTTCCTCAGCATGCGGTATATCTGACATTGCGCATGAGAGAATTATACTCAGCCAGTACCAAGGACGTCCACGCCCAGTCCAAGCCAAGATGACATCTCCACCTCTTAACATTATCCAGCATTCGATCGAGATATGTACTTTGCATAAGTCCGGATCATTCTACCCTGCTTACGTTCTCGTCTCTCCTGAACCATGTCACGAATTCGATGCATCCCCGGACTCGATGCATACTGCACGCCGGCTCCACATCCCCAAGTCCGACGCCGTTTGCTTGCATCCTTGGATCATGGACCTGAAGACTGAAAGCTCCAATCCTCATCGAGCCTTGGCTTCCTGCGTCGCCGCCATGCACAGCCGTGACACGCGTGTGCAGAGTCCGAGGCATAGTTCGGGAAGCCAAGTTGATGGTGGACAAGATGAGAGTCGAGAAGACAAAACAAAATAAGACAAGAACTCCTATCTCCGATCTTACTCACTGTACTGACTCGGCGTCTGTATTAGGGACATTTCCGTCTGTTCATACTCCCCAAAGACTTTGCCCTTGAAGAGGTTCAATTAGCAGCCGGGCGAGAAGGAGAGCAACGTAGGCACCAGCAGAGAGAGCACGAACGGGACAGGACTGGACTCCAACCTGATACCCGTAATAATGCAATCGAGTCTCTGCATTTGTCTCAAGACGTTTTCTCGCCTACTCAGGCAATGTGCACGAGACAGAAGGGAAGAAGCGAACATTCAGTAACGCGAAAGCTGCACAAGCTACCTATGTCTCTACCGCTAGGTGGCCATGGAAGCAATCACCGGCGCAAAGAGGACTCCAGTCACAGACCCAGATTGCGACGTTTCAAAAGCGTTTCAGCCACGTTCGTAAAACTTCGATACTCTAGGACCCACCTCTGCAGCCACGTCCATTGCCAAGACCAGCGCCATAGGAACCCGAAATGCCCATCATGCCAAAAATAGCCTGTGCTCCTCTATGGCTCATCGGCTCCAAATTTCCACATCGGCCGTCAGAGCGTCAGCCGAGCTAGACGAACACATTTCAACCAGCTAATAGGCATTCCCTGGGCTCAGCGCGCACCGCAGCGACTGATGACGAAAAGGTCATTAGGTGGGACAACCCGGCCGACCTTGATGCGGGACAGGGGTCGAATGCCAAGAGACGTTCTAAAGCGATGGTGCGCTCCATGTCTGCAGCAAAAGAGCTGTATGCAAGCCAAAAGAGTCAGCCCGTAAGCGACAATACATGGTGTGGGTGATCTCAAACTCAGGGGCTGAGGTGAGGTGCGATGAGGCTCAGGGAGCCTAATAAGGCACGCAAGGCTTCAAGTCGATCACCTGCACCAGCACGTCGCGCAACCCAGGGAAACTAGCTGACTGTGCATGCCAAGCCTGCTAACGCGTGTCAGGACGATGGACTGGGGCGACTCCCAACGTCTCTCGTTAGCAGGAGGAGAATTGTAACCCCCGCTAGCGATGGTCCGCCATGGTCCGCCATGCTAGCGATAGCGATCATCTGCGGCATTACATGCTGTGGCAGATGTGCCTTCTGAGCAGACAACATCTTCGCTGGACTTCTTGGACTGAAGCAGTTAGGCCAAGTACGCCCGTCCCGTCCCCTCCTCTCTATGTATCCACCAGACCTAGTTCGGGCCGGGACCTCAACCCCATATACCCAATCCTAATGCCTGGCTAATCTCCATCAGCTTGGCACTTCGCTCCTGTGCTTCGAGTGTGCCACTGGAAATTCGTGCCGCAGCACTTGAACAGTCCAGTTTAGATCTCTTTCATGAAAGTCCAGACCAGCTTGAGCGATGCATGATTTCAAGCATTGCCTGACAAAATGTCAAACGACACATGAACTGCTCGATTAATGGAGAACAACAACTCTACTCTATGTTGAGGGTGATCGATTTTGGACTTTGTGCATGCCCAAGGCTAGCCGTGTCCGCGGTCCTGCGCTTGGTCCTGGTGACATGATGCAGTCATGGCCATCCACCAGAGACAGAGAGTGATCCGTTAGTCGGACGATGACAGCTCAGTCCAAGCAACGCACCACTGTACGGTTACCATGGCGCTGCAATGGCATGCATCTTCGTTGGGCATCAGACGATCGAAAAGTCGACTTGTACCCACAACCTGATATCGAGACTGAGTTCCGACCTAAACGAGATGAAGAAGCCGAGACCTCATCGTCAAGTGGCTCTGCTTGGGACAGGTCTGCTGTCTCCAGGCCCCCTGCCGCCAGCCGGCGTTTACGGTACACAGATTGAATTCCAGTCAGACCCTAGGCCCCACCAGGCCCGCCGCTTGCGTGTCTGAGCGAAACCATTCTGCTTGGTATTGGCGTCAAGAGGATCGGCTCTTGGAAGAGATCTGACGTCGGGAGATGATCAGGAGAAATGCATGCAATCGCCTCATTCTGCTACATATACGGGTGGATCCTGCTTCGTTGGTATAAGACTGATCAGACTCATCCAGCATTCACTCTTAACCTCACTCTCAGTCCTCGTTCATACACTGTACCTTCTCTCCCAGCCACCAGTCAATCTCGTCAATCTCTCATCATGCGTTATTCAATCGTTTTCACAGCGGCCATGGCCAGCTTGGCATACACCGCTGCCATTCCATCCCCTGATGGAGCCTCTGCGGACGTCGTAGCCCGCGATGCAGCGCCCGAGGCTGAGGCCGAGGCCACATTCGGTTTCCTGGGCTCGAATGGGATCTTCGACGAGAGGTGGAAGGCTCACATTGGTGGCGGCGCAGGTTGGAAGGGTTTCGTTGATGGCTCTGCTGGTGGCCGCTACGGCGCTGGTGGTAAGGTTGCTCCCGCGTACCCTGCTCCTGTCTACCAAGCTCCCGTCTACGAGACTGCACCTGTCTACGATACTGCACCTGTCTACGAGACTGCACCCGTCCACGAGACTGCACCTGTCTACGAGCCAGAGGCTCCCCACTACAAGCGTACTATTCCTCAATACGTTCCTCAACCTCCCACCTACGCTGGTGGCGCTGCAAACCCTGTTCCTCAGCCTCCCACATACCATGGTGGCAATGCCAACCCTGTTCCTCAGCCTCCTGTGTACCACCAGTCCAGCGGTCCTGAGAGCACTCCTGGCGTCAAGAGCCCGGTCACCGGCGGCACCAAGCCCCCCGTTTATTCTGGCGGTAACACCAACCCTGTTCCTTCCCACCCTGGTGGCGGCGTGATGCAACCCGTCCATCCTCCTGCGCCCTCGTATGAGGACAAGAAGGCCGACAAGAAGGCCGAGCTTGAGCGCAAGAAGCAGGAGATGGAGGCGAGAAGGCCGCCAAGAAGGCCGAGCTCGAGAAGAAGCTACGCGAGGAGAAGGAACGCAAGGAGCGCGAGAAGGCCGAGAAGGAGGCCAAGAAGGCTGCTGAGAAGGCTGAGAAGGAAAAGAAGCTACGCGAGGAGAAGGAACGCAAGGAGCGCGAGAAGGCCGCGAAGGAAAAGGCGCTGCGCGAGGAGAGGAGCGCAAGGAGCGTGAGAAGGCCGCCAAGAAGGCTGAGCTCGAGAAGAAGCTTCGCGAGGAGAAGGAACGCAAGGAGCTCGAGAAGGCCGCGAAGGAGAAGGCGTTGCGCGAGGGAAGGAGCGCAAGGAGCGCGAGAAGGCTGCCAAGAAGGCCGAGCTCGAGAAGAAGCTTCGCGAGGAGAAGGAGCGTAAGGAGCGCGAGAAGGCTGCGAAGGAGGCCGCTAAGCACCAGAAGAAGCCTGTACGCCACTCCAACGGCAAGTGCTACGACGAGAAGGTAAGCTTCTTTTTGCCCCCCTCCCAAACCTTTAGCAAACGCGAGAAACTAACCGAATGTGAAAAATAGAACCAGGAATGCCCTTGCTGATAGATTCCTCTCTTGCGCGCCGATGGCCTCGAGGTGATGATGCAACGTTCTTGCATTGGAAAGTAGTGTTCGCCGACTGTGGGATCGAGCTTTTCGATCTTCTCTCGAGGTCACGGTAGATTGTGAAGCATTTTCAGGCTGTTTATGGAATATGGATGTGTGTGTGCTTGTATTTTCCCGTAGCCTGTGAGCATGGGACGGTGTTTTTAATTCTGGGAGGGAGAAATGAATATAGGCACACTCCTTTGTACAAAAAGAATGGACGATGATTTACAGAGGCCGCTATCTACTTTTTTCTTGCTCCTTCCTGCTGGTTTGATGTTTTTTTTCACATTGTTTCTTTTCTAGTTGTGCCAGAAAATGGTTCTATCAAGTGCTGCATTCTCACTCATTAGTCAAAGTTGTGGAAACTGGTACATTGCGAGGAATTACATGCTCGTTGTTTGATATTGGGTGCATGTCGTCGAGATGGGTAGAGGAGGTACGTGTGCTGCTGACATTTTTAGTTTGCATGAGAAGACAGAGCGGCAAAGTGGAGGGGACACGTAGAGTGAGAAGCCGAACGGAATTTTATAGATCAGGGCAAGACAAGAAAAGACAAGACAGTAGAATAGAAACAAAATAAAAACAAAACAAGACAAGAAACGAAAAGACAAGACAAGAGAGCAAAAGGCAGACAATCACGCACGAGTACACTTGGATTTGCCATGCTCAATCCTCACGCTAAACCTAACGGCAAGGCGGTGCCAGATTTCAATTGAGTATGGCAGACGGTGCTTCGCCGCATTTCAAAGTGCGCATAGATGCACTGTACAACTTCGCGGCAATTGAACAGTGCGGCACACACGTTTCATTCTCATGCTGATGCTACGTGCAGCCTTTCGCGCATCTCATCGAAGCCTTCCCGGCTCGGCAACCCTACTAATTGATACAAGAAACAGTCATCCATCGCCATCGTCAATGCCCATCTGCCCATTCAGCCTATGCCGGGCTACTGTAATTCTTCGCCAGCTGCCACATATTCTCGTAGCCCCGCTTCTCAAGCACATTCCGGACCTCTCCGTCCAACTCCGCAATCACCACCGTCCAACGCGCAAAGCTCCTCTCGCGCACCTGGCCCTCCCAGAGCAAGACGCACCGATTTCCGCGCATATCCTTGACTTTGCCCTCTGCGTCGACAGGCTGTAACCATGTATATTTAGTGGTGGGGTCTTTTTCGCGCTGCTCGTCACTGGCCGTACTCGGTGCATTCTCCGTCCAGTCTGTGCGATTCTGCATGACCTTGCGAAAGCCGCGGATAGAATGCTCGCCGCCTTCGACAATGACCAGGCAGCACTTTGGATTCATGATCACGCAGCCCGTAAGTGAGTGCTGTTTGGCAAAGACGTCGATCTTGTACCGGTGTTTGCCGTACACGAGATGGTCGATGCGGTAGACGTCGCAGTACAGACCTTTCGCCGCATCCTTCTTCTGATTCTCAGCTAGTTTCTCTCTGCGCTGCTCGTCGGTGAGCTTGCGCTCTTGATTTGTTTCTTCGTGCTTTTCTTTGCGCTCGGCGACCTCGCGGTTCACGCGGGCTTCCATTGCTGTGGGATCTTTGACCGCTTGCTCGCCTAGCACGCGCATCAGGTTTGATTTTTTGATCTTGGGTGGATCGGGTGCGATCATGCCCAGACGGACTTTGGCTTGGTGCTCCTTGAGGACTTCCATGCGATCTTGGCGACGCTTCTTCTTCTGCTCCTTCTTGGTCAGGTAAAGTGGTTTCTCGACGTGCAGGAGCTTGTCCTGGGGCGCCACGAGAAGTGAGGGATGCTGAACGTAGGGTGTGATGATTGAGTCGTCGCCAGAGACTTTGATGCGGGCCATGCCCACTTCCACGGAGTAGTCGAAATCTGGGTACTGCTCGCCGCCATCGACTAAGCCAGAGTCCCACCATTCGATGTCTGGTTGCTCGGGGATGAGAAACGCCTGCTCGGAGCGGTCTTCCTGGAGAGCGGCGCGGCGGGCTTGTTCTGCAATGCGCTTCTTCATATCCTCCAGCTGAGCCTGTTTGCGTAGCGCAGCCGCTTGCGCGAGGTACTTGCCCGACTCATTGAACTCTAGCCGTCTTTCCTTGCGGATGCCAGAGCCCTGATGCAGGTTTGGGTCGTAGTTTGGGTCGTTCTTAAAATCAATGACTGGTTCAGACAGATCAAGCCATGCCTTTTGCTTCGCCTTTGGATCGGGTTTTGGTGTTTCCTCCTCCTTTGGTTTGATGGTGTCGCCCATCAAAGACGGGTGGAGCGCCATGCCCAGTCCTCCGCGCGCAAACGAGCCCGTATCTTCATGTCGCACTGGCGCTGGTGCTAGGTTCCGTGAAGGTCGCGTTGCGCTTCCTGTTCCGCCTCCAACCCCCGAGCCCATGCCGGCGCGACTGTTCAATTCTGCAATCTTTGCCCTGGCTTTTGCAATGGCTTCCTCGCGTGCAGTAGGTGCGGGTGGAGGGGGTGCTGGCGACGCAGCTGCGGACGCCTTGCCTCCATTTGCTGCGGCTAGTCTGGCTTTTACGGCTGCGATTTGGTCTTGTAGGCTTGTCTTTGACTTTGGAGCGCGGTCGTCCGCGAACGGGTTGGGACGCTTATTGCTTGTGTTTGACATTATGACTGTGTTTCTGCAAAGGATTGTTCTCGTCTATGAAAGGAAGGGATGCTGCTACGCGAGCCTCCTGCTTGCGCCTTCCTATCTTGAGGAGCAAATCATCGATCGAGTTTTGCCCAGTTGTTGAGGAGTGATTGATCGAGATTCGAGATTTCTATTGGCTTTGTTGAAGCGCAGGGTTTCTACCCAATGGACCGAAGTGAGGGACGTTCGTGGCGGTTCTGGATGTACGTATGAATCTGACGTTGGAAGGCTGCTGCTCACGTGCGGGTGGGGACTGCTCTGCTTCATTGTTAGATCCGTCGATTGCCAGCGTCAATGCCATAGCGGGTACAGACCGAGGTGAGCCTTGTTTCTACGCTGAATCTAGATTGCGGCAGAGGTCTGGGATTTGCGTGGTTGTGGTGGGGAGTATGTCGGCAAGTAATTGTGGTGAGTGGAACGAACTGCTTCGCGGACATTGTCTGAGACGCAGTAGGTCATCGCGCGCGTCGGCCGAAGATTTTGCCGAACCGCAGAGCCGCATTCGAAAAAAGTTCGTAGTCCGGCAGGATGATCTTGAAGAGACTCTGCATTGTTGCCGCGCATTCGTCTTGCTGCATTCTGAGCGGCGAAGCTGTGTTATCGTTGAGAAGCTTCGTGCTCGTCTCTTTGGCCCCGGCGCCTCTGTCGTCTGCGCTGCGAACAGCTTCAAGCGCTGCACACTCACTACTTTCACATATATCATATGATACTCGCAGCCAATTGCTGGTGAAACAGCCATGAACATTTCACGCCCAGTGGCTTCGGCCATTGACGCTGTAGACTTTTCGTACTATACACAGGACGATGTACGACGACTGTCTGTAAAGCGTATCACCAATGCTACCGCCCTCGATGCGCTCCTACATCCAACACCTGGAGGTCTTCACGACCTGGCCCTCGGAGCCTTCCTCGACAACCCTTGCAAGACATGCGGTCTCACTGGCCCTTCATGTCCGGGCCATTGCGGTCATATCGACCTGCCTGTACCAGTCTACCACTGCACATACATTGACCAAATGTTCAAGTACCTACGGTCACAGTGCAGCTTTTGTCACAAGCTCAAGATGTCAAGAGTACAAGTCAACGAGTACTGGGCAAGACTCCAATTGCTTCGACACGGACTACTAGAAGAGTCGCACAAGGTTGTGGACATACAGGTCGAATCAGCGAAATCTACCGCCGTCGCGGCAGACGAGGACTCCGAGGAAGACGAGGAAAGCTCCGATCAGTCAAGCCTCATGAGGCGGCGGCGAGCATTCGTCCAAGAATGCCTACAGAATGCGGGAATCGACCCCAAAAGACCGGTATACCTCGGCGATCTTTCCGAGTCAATCGCGGAGGTGCGCAAAGAAATCCTCAAGACTTTTCATCGCGAAATCACTGCCGTCCCAAGATGTAGGAACTGTCAGGCAAGCTCTCCGAGGTACCGGAAGAACAAAGCGTCCGGTGTCTTCAGGAAGCCCCTCAGCACCAAGGAAGCAGCACACAACGCTCAAAAGGGCATCAAATCTGGAGAAAGCGCTGTACAACTTCTAAACCGCATGCGTGCCAAGCAGGCAGAGCGACAGAGACGGGTACGAGAAGGTGCCATGGATATTGATGAAGGCGTAGCGGACATGGACAGCCCCGAAGAGGACGAAATTCGTGTCCTTGACTCTGCTATGGATCTCGATGAGCCGGAAGACATCAGCTCTGAAGAGGGTGAGGACATCTCACAAGAGGCATCAGGCTCTCTCGTGGCTGGCGAAGCCTCGTCTCGAACTAAGAAAAAGGCGAAGGCTGCAGAAGAAGAGGCGAAGCAGGTTTTCGTGAACGCTAGTGAGGTTTACGCGCTGCTCACTCATCTCTTTGAGCGCGAGAGCGAAATATTCGCTCAAATATACGGTGGCGCAAGCGTCACATCGACACCGCAGCCTCCCTCAGCCGACATCTTTTTCATCAAAAGCTTAGTGGTCCCACCCAACAAGTACCGCAAGGAGCAAAAGTCGGGGGCCGACGAGATTTCTGAGAGTCCCGACAACGCGAACTACAAAACAATCCTCGCGGGCTGCAATGAATTGGCCGAAATCCAGCGCGAGATCAGCACCCAGAAAGCCACGTACGCAGGCCGTGTACGAAGCTATGATGATCTACAAAGTGCGTGGGTACGGTTACAAGACGCTGTCAACTCGCTGATTGACAAGGAGAAGAATGCTGCCACTGGCCTTGCAGCACTGCGGGTTCCAGACGGTATCAAGCAGAAGCTAGAGAAGAAGGAAGGACTTTTCCGCATGAACATCATGGGCAAGCGTGTCAACTTTGCCGCTCGCAGTGTCATCTCGCCGGATCCCAATATCGAGTCTAATGAGATTGGTATTCCTCCGGTGTTTGCTAAGAAGCTGACATATCCAGAGCCCGTCACCGCCCACAGCTTCGAAGAGCTGAAGCAAGCCGTGCTCAACGGACCTACTGTCTGGCCTGGAGCAGCTGCGGTGGAGTATGAAAACGGACAGGTCATCAACCTGCGCCACAAGAATGTTGAAGAGCGTCAAGCAATCGCAAATCTTCTCGTGGCGCCTTCGAGCACCGCCATGACCGGCAATCGTAATAAGAAAGTCCATCGACATTTGAACAACGGCGACATTGTGATCATGAATCGACAGCCCACGCTTCACAAGCCGTCCATGATGTGTCACAGAGCACGTGTTCTGCCTGGAGAAAAGACGATTCGCATGCACTACGCCAACTGTAAAACTTACAACGCCGACTTCGACGGCGATGAAATGAACATGCATTTCCCACAAAACGAGATCGCTCGAGCGGAGGCTTTACAAATCGCTGACAACGATCATCAGTACCTTTCTGCAACTGCTGGTGAACCTCTGCGCGGTCTTATCCAAGATCACATCTCGATTTGTGTTTCTTTGACCAGTCTGGATTGTTTCTTTACTCGAGACGAGTACCACGAGATCCTTTACTCATCGCTTCGACCGGAAGCAGGCCACACGACTTCGGACCTTATTCAGCTACTTCCACCCACAATCATTAAACCACGGCCCCTGTGGACCGGCAAGCAAGTCATCTCTACACTACTTGCCAACATTCAGCCTGAAGGGCGTGCACCTTTAGACCTTACCAAAGGATGCTCGGTACAACCTGACCAGTGGGGCAAAGACACGGAGGAAGGCCAAGTTCGCATTCGCGATGGTCTTTTGCTCACAGGCATAGTCGACAAAAAGCATATCGGGCCTAGCACTGGTGGTCTGATCCACACTATCTACGAGACGTATGGCCATACCACCGCAGGAAAATTCCTTAGTATTCTTGGACGTCTTTTGACCCGGCTATTGAATGTCAAGGCCTTCTCCTGTGGTATGGAAGATCTTGTGCTCACATCTGAGGGCGAAGCCTTCCGCAAGGCAGAAATCAAAAAGGCCGACACCATTGGTCTTGAGATTGCAACCAAGTTTGTCTCTCTTTCCGATCAAAAGCTCAGAGCCAGCAACCCAGAACTTCTGATGCGTCTGGAGGAAGCGATGCGAGATGATAGTAAACAAGCCCAGCTCGACGAACGAATGAGTGGTGGAGCAGGAGAACTTACTTCGTCCATAACAAGAGGATGTCTTCCCAACAAACTCATCAAGACATTCCCAAAGAATCAGATGCAGACCATGGTCGGCTCTGGTGCAAAGGGTTCTATGGTCAATGCGAACCTCATTTCTTGCAACCTTGGTCAGCAGTCTCTGGAAGGTCGACGCGTGCCTCTGATGATCTCCGGAAAGTCTCTGCCGACCTTCAAACCTTTCGATTCCAGTGTTCGAGCGGGAGGCTACATCACCGACCGATTCTTGACAGGTGTGCGACCGCAAGAATATTACTTCCACGCCATGGCCGGCAGAGAAGGTCTCATTGATACCGCTGTCAAGACATCTCGATCCGGGTACCTGCAAAGATGTTTGATCAAGGGCCTGGAAGGCCTTCGTGCAGACTATGACGGTTCTGTCCGTGATTCAGATGGGACCATGGTTCAGACTCTGTATGGTGAAGACGGTCTTGACATTACAAAGCAGGCCTCGTTGATGAGCTTCGACCACCTAACGAACAACTTCGTCTCTACCTTCAACGGACTGAATCTACAGGATGAGCATGCTGTGGTGGCGGACCATGACTTGGTGGAGAAACAGAAATCCATTCTGAAGGATGTCAAGCGCAATGGACTTAGAGCACAAGACCCTCTAACGTCGCAATACCCACCCACGACCAGCCCCTTCAGCACATCAGAGCGATTTTGGTCAGCGGTGCGAGAGTACTATGATAAGAACAAGGAGCGTCTCAAGGCCATGAGTCCTCCCATCAGTAAAAAGCTCTTCGAAAAGGTCATGGCCATGAAATATCTCAAGTCCACCGTTGAAGCCGGCGAGGCTGTCGGTGTTGTCGCTGGTCAATCATTGGGAGAACCCTCGACACAATTGACGTTGAACACCTTCCACTTGGCTGGACACGCCGCTAAGAACGTGACGTTGGGTGTGCCTCGTCTTCGAGAAGTTCTCATGACGGCGAGTATGAAGATGAAGACGCCCACAATGACGCTGTATCATCACCCCGAACTGAGTGACACCGATGCAAATATTTTTGCGAAGTCGATCTCGCGACTCAAACTCGCAGATGTTTTGGACTCGACACTTGTCAGAGAGCGTGTGGGTTCAGGCAGATACGGCAGCACCAGGTTCTATGATATTGAGCTGAACTTCTGGCCTTCAAAAGAGTACACTAGGGACTATGCCATCACTGTCCAGGACGTCGCCAACGCCCTGGAGAAGAAATTCGTCCCAATCCTTGAGAAGGCATACAAGGCTGACCTCAAGAAGCGGGGCGACGAGAAGCTTTTGAGAGCCTCCGATGCTCAGCCAGAAATTGGTAAAGCCTCTCGCCGAATCCAGGAGGAAGAACAGGTGCCGGACGCCGAGAATGAAGGCGGCGACAGTGACGATGATGACGCAGGCGATGACGATGCCACAGACGCGAAAAAACGCAAGCAACAGGATGAGGATCAAACGTATGAGGATCCAGAGGCGGAAGAGGAGGAGCTTGCACGAGAACCCGAGGAAGAGGAAGACGATGGCAACTCAGACCCCGAGGACGAAGGCTACGGCGGCAGTCCACCTCCGTCTGATGATGACGAACCTGATGCGCAGAGAAAGAGGAAGACTGACACTACTGCCGAAGCTCAAGAGAGAGAAAACCGTGTGCTCAGTCACCACAAGAGCATCACGAAGTTCAAGTTCGCCAAGGATGGAGGCAAGTGCGAGATCACTCTAGAGTTCCCCGCCGAGGCTGCGAAGCTTCTGCTTCTGCAACTGGTCAACAAGGCAGCAAATTCAGCTCTCGTCCATCACGTTGAAGGGATCATCAGTGCAGAACTTCTCACGGATGAGAAGCCGGCGCACATTTTCGTCCAGGGCGCGAACCTTCTCGCTGTGCGCGACTATCAAAATTGCATAGATCCTAATCGCATTTTCACCAATGACGTCGGCGCCATGCTGACCACCTACGGAGTGGAAGCAGCCCGAGAGACAATCATTCGGGAGCTGAGGGCTGTTTTCGGCGTCCACGGAATCGCGGTCGATCAGCGACACATGACGCTCGTTGCAGACTACATGACGAGGAAAGGAGGATACTCCCCATTCAATCGTCTGGGTATGCAAGATAAGACAAGCCCGTTCATGAAGATGAGTTTCGAGACTACATTTGGTGTTTTAAGAGACGCCGTGTTCGATGGTGACCGGGACCGTCTTGACACGCCCAGCGGCCGCATTACCGTGGGCAAGATAGGCAGGATGGGCACAGGCATGTGTGATGTGTTGATGCCAGTTGCTTAGAGCGATGTTTGAATTCTTGGAAATTTGGAGTTACCTAGGTGCATAGGGGACACAGTCGGTAGATTTCACGATGTATGAGTCCACAAACAATGTCTAGTCTTGTTGAGAAAAAAATCTTCTTCCATCAGGAACAATGAACTACGGAAGCCCGTGTGCATAAACGTAGGAACTCGTAGTCACTGAGGTGTTGAGGTGAAGTCAAAGAAGTAACTGACGTCCAAGTTGGAAGCTCAACCTCATCTGTTCCTAACCTTGCCCTCCCAGATCGCTCTGCATGGCTTGATCTACTGCTTGTGTGCGAGACGAGAACATCAACTCGCATCATTCCCAAAACCATATGCCTCCTTCGACAAGTGCTGCGCAGCATGGAGAAGCGTCTCCCGGTGACCGGCACCGTGACTATCCATCCGCGCTCTTATGGATCTACCAATTGAAGAGACAAGATGCGTACCTTCTCGAAAAGTCCAAGTCATTAGACGAACGACTCATACAATCCGAATCATCGATTGAACGAGACAATGCCCGACTTACAGAGACGGAGAACTTGGCAAGGAAAGCCAGCGATATTGCAACCGCCGCCAATTGTTCGCTGACTGCCGCTCAGGAGCAAGCTCGCGCTGCCCATTCGGCCACCGAATGCCTGGAGCAAAAGACGAAGGACTTGGAGTCAAGCCTGAACACTGCCTTGGGCAGTGCGAAGCAGATTCAAGACGGTCTGATCGCACGTACTACGCAGCTCGAGCAGCACCTTCAAACCGCTTTGAGCACTTTACATGATACCGAAGAGAAATTGAAGCTGCTGGAACAGAGGTTCAGCCATGAGGGACAGGAGTCTGGTCGACACCAGACGGTGGGATTGACTGACCCAAACGCTGTGTCGCATCTACTGCCAGTGCAGGTGAGCACCCTCGCGACCTTGAGCCATACGATGGAAGATACAGACACTGCTATGCTTGAGGAGCTCGAAGAGTCTGCTGCAAAGTATAGCAGCCGCAATATTGCTGCTAGGTCGGTACAGGAACCCACTCAGTCTCAAGATATTAAGCACTCTTGGCCAAAGGCTCCTTCCGAGTCCGCACAGTCTCCGCGATTCTCTTTGGAGACAGTCTCGAACGATATGGGATTTCAAAGCCAGCAGTACATGGATTTGAACACTGTTCCCGGAACCGAGAGTTGCGAGCGGCGCATAGCTCTAGGAAAGCAATCGGTGAGACCTAATGAGTTGAATTAGCAAAAATTGTTCCACGACTTACAATATGCGCAGTTGACGTCCTTACCCGTGTCCCAAAGCGGGATGCGAGATGTTACGACTTCCCATGATTCGCAACTGCTTCCACCGGGCAATCAGCAGGCTACTGCCTGTCAACGCCATGATCTGGAAACGCTTGTTGGCCGCTCAAGTCGGACCTGCTCAACTGAGTCTGATCGACCACACGTGGCAGTCGATGAAATCCCCCAGTCAAAACAGCCAGGACCGCAGATCAAAACGGAGCCTTTACCCACGCAGTCTCTTTACGAGCCCAGAGTGACCCGTTCTCTAGGATTGGGCGACCTTTCAAGTCACCCAATTGTTCTAGATAATCCAGAGGCCCTACTCCGAAAAGACCGTAAAGACAAATCTATGAAAATGAAGCGCCGATCAGTCTCTGGCGGTGGACCCTCAGAGTCACTAATTGCAGTGCTCCATGTTGATCGAGGGTCGTGTGTAGGGCAGCAAGCGACTCCTGCTAATGTCTCAATCGCGCAGCGTGGTAATAAGAGGGGGATTAAGAATGCCAAACGCACTCCGAGGTTGGCCAAATCTTCAACCTCATGCAGACCAACGCGGAGATCAGCGCGCAAGATCAATGGGACAGACAAGCTCTCCGCGGACGGCGCGTTCATCAAAGATCATACGCGGACTCTTGAGCAAGGCGGCGTTGCTGATAGAGACGATCTGGAAAAGAGCCAAGTCACGTCTCAGACGCGAGATGAATCTTGAGATGGTCCACGTAGTTGTCAATACTCAGCAATTGGTCCTCTTTAAGAACGAGCAGCAGGATTGCGGGACGCAACTGCCTTTTATCGTGATTTTGTGGGCTTGCCATGAATTTGCAAGGACTGATGGACGAAATGGCTTAGATGCTAGTGCTTGGCTCTTTGTACATACTTACAAATCATCTTAGAAGTTCATGTCTCCTTGAACTCATAGCGCCCGCCTCTATCCTCAACAGGGACCTCTATGCTACCTTCTTCGATAGTCTTACCGTCAACACTGATTCCCGCACGCATTGTCTGGCCAGCTTTCACAGGACCAACGCCCTTTGGCGTTCCAGTGAGGACAATGTCGCCTTCTTCCAACGTCATGACAGCACTAATATCTGCCAGGATCCTGGGAATCCTAAACAGCATCAGCTCGGCTTTGTCGCTCTGCTTGACCTGCCCATCTATCGACAAGCTCAGTTGCGCATCATAGGGGTTCCGAAGTTTCTCCTTGGGAATGACCTCTGAAATTGGGCAGAAGGTATCGAATCCCTTGCCTATACTCCAAGGTAGCCCCTTTTTCTTTGCTTCGTCTTGCACGTTGCGTGCGGTCATATCAATGGCCAACAGGTAGTTTGCGATGGCAGACATGGCGCCTGCTTCGTCCTCAGGGTCATGGTCGCGTAGCCGCTTGCCCATGATCAGACCTAGCTCGACTTCATAGTGAAGAATGACACCCTTCGGTGCCAGGACAGGACCATCATTAGGTAGAAGGAGGGCGGAGGGCGGCTTCAAGAAGAAGAAAGGTTGCTTGGGTCGCTGGTTGTTCAACTCGGTGATATGATCGCTTGGAGCAATGTTAGTATAGCCAAGACCGACTGATGATCTGAGAGCAGGACGTACGCATAATTGCGACCAATGCACATCACCTTCCGGCAATTGTCCTTGACAAAGCTGGCGGAGGGAGTGGAGGAGAAGATGGAGGCTAGGCGGAGCGTCTGACGCATCTTGAGGAGTAAAGACAGCACAAACCGAGCGCGTGTCGGCTCTCAGACTGCAGTAGCGATGTCTGCCGGTATCTGGATCTTGACAGCGCGTCCAAGTCACTTGAATTGAATCAAGGAACACAAGTCAACCAGCCTGTCCACCTACATGTCGTCGGCCGACTCGGCCCATGTAGAGCGTTGTGGCTACCCTGCGTGGCCTCGGAAGGCCTTCCGAGCAGATTGGCGCTCCTGCTGTGTCCTTGGATAGGACTTGCCGGCTGTCCACCCGAGGCCGACTCTAGTCTTCATGAGCGAGATAAGCAATGGATGCGCTCTTCAATCAAGCTTGTGGCTGTCGACTGCAGATGCCATGGGCACAATGGGCTTCTCGAACATCGGGGTAGATCTACGCCGATGGGGGATCTGCCAGGGTCAGAGCTCAAGCTGGACGACTGACCTCACCTTGACCCTCTCTAGTCGTCATGCGTCCCTCCATCGCTGTAATCCTGTCAGAGCGTCACCACTCGCACATACTATAAATTCTCCTCCACCAACTTGAGCCTTCTTGTAGATGTTCGGAATATGCACCAGCTGCAAAATACATGTTGGTTTGGACCTGGTGGATCCACTACCCCGCTTGCATATTGACAGGCCATCTATCAGTTTTCTTCTACCTTTCGTGGCGATTGCGCTGGCCTGCACACGCTCCCTCTACAAACACCCACTCACTTAAACGTTAATACGACTTGCATATGCCGTCTTACCAGAATACCGCTACCTGGGATTTCTCCCCAGTCTACGAGCTTCTTGAGTCGCTCAAAGACAAGGATCGAGCCCTCCGACACGACGCCTCGACCACCCACTTCCGCCCGAAGCCGCAACCCAGTGATCTCGACCCAGCTGCGAACGAGGGTGGTGTAGGCCTTGGCAACTTCAACAAGCTTTGGGACTACCTCGGAGTCGATCGAGAGCCTCCAAAGCCTTCAATCCCGACCTTTGAGTCATCGCTGTCTAAGGGCAGAAGAGAGGATGATTACGCCTCTGACAGTGCCCTGTACTGTGCAGCCTCTTCGAAGAATGTAAAATGGAAAGACGAGACTGATGGGGGCGAGCTCACTGAGGTCCAGGAACTACCAGATGAGTCAGGTCTCACCAAAAATCAACGCAAGAAGAGGAATCGAAAGCTTCGGAAGGCTGCTGAGAAGGACTTGCCCTCTGACGCGGACAAAGTTCCCGCTGAGAGAGGCGGTGCAGACTCTGCAGACGATTCCGAGGATGCTCCACATACACCCAAGAAGGGGGCTTTGGAATTTGTTCAATGCTCTCCCAAGACTAATGTCACGACTCGGTCACAAGCCCGCGCTGCTGCGCAAACCGGCCAAAAGGCAAATTCCGCACTGACACATCGATCTTTGCTGCCTCACAACATTGCACCAAGACCTGGCCACGGTTCGCCGGCTTCCTCGAATACTGGAATGCCTGCTACGACCAATGCTGGCAAAGACGTACCAAGGAGCCCATCGAAACTGCCTGCAAAGGAGTCGAGCAGTCACTTCTCCACGCCTATCAAACCTGCTGCAAAAGGTCCAAAGGATGATAGACCGCCAAGCTTCTCGCTATACGATCCTGCAACGCAGGTAGGCACCGCACTAACAGCCAAGGAACCCGACAAAAAGAAGCCCACTGCGCGGGAAACCCGAGAGAGCTTCTCAGATCATGATCGTATCTCCGACGCTGTCGAGAGGGTTGCTGCTGCGGCGAACAAGTTTTCAACGCCAGTGAAATCAAGCGCAGCAGGTCATGCGGTTACCATTCATGGCTCGCTTGTGAAGCCGTCCCAAAAGCCACCTGTGTCGAGACAGAAATCGGAGCCAGTCACATCTCAATACAATGGTAGAACCCTCCACTATGGCCACTATTCTGACCACTTCTGACCCTCGCTTAGGCGATCCTTTCAGCATCTCCTCCACAGCTAACCATCAGACAAAATCAGCGTATGCTCAGAGCGGCATTTCCGGCATCAAGCCAAATCTTCCGCATCCCGTTATAGGTGGTGCAAGGCCGATACCGCCGACCAAGAACAAGCCGGCACACACGAACTACTACCCCCAATCATCATCTCTCCCCTCGCCTGGAGTGAGCGGAGATCCATCACGTCAATACATCGTTCCTCTGACGACACGGTCGAAAGCCGACCGGAATTGGGATCTGCTCCAGAAGCTAATGCACAGATTTCCTGAGGATCGCGAATCGCTGACCTCACCCCTACAGCTATCCTACAACCGCCCTGTCTCACATGGCATACATGTCTTTGTTGATGCATCAAACATCCTTATCGGATTCATGGATCATTTGAAGCGAGCTCGCAACATTCCCAAAAATACCCGAGTAACTCGAGTGCTTCCCCAATTCCATGCACTGGCTCTGCTTCTAGAGCGCCGCCGTCCGATTGCCAAACGAGTATTGGCAGGAAGCACGCCCTGGGTCGATGCCTTCGATGAGGCGAAACAAGTTGGCTATGATTGCAGCATTCTGGACAAGGTCTGGAAGGCTCGCGAATTGACGCAGCGCCAAAGACGCTTTGCAGCGAGAGCTGCTGGCATGTCGGGTGGCAGTCAATCTGACTCCAACGAAGAGTTTTCCGACAGCGTACCCCACGCTCAGCAGCCCAAGTGGGTCGAGCAAGGCGTAGACGAAATCCTACACCTTAAAATTCTCGAGTCCATCATTGACACGCCGGCGCAGCAGCATGCTCTAGACAAAGCGAAAGTGGAGGCTGGACCTGGCGGCAAAGCCGCTGGTGCTGTGGTGCCGGGTGGTCCAACGATGGTGCTGGCCACTGGAGACGCTGCCGAGGCTGAGTACTCGAGTGGTTTTAGGAAAATGGTTGAACGCGCCCTGAAGCACGGTTGGAATGTCGAGGTTATGGCCTGGGGAGCTTCAGTGAGCTTCGAATGGCGGAAGATGGAGAAGCAGAAAGAGTTTGCTGGTCGATTCAAAATTATTGAGCTAGACGAGTTCGCGGAAGAGCTCTTTGGGGCTGGCTGAAGCCACGTGGATAGTTGTGAGGTCGTAGCATTTGCATATATGGGTAGAGCAAATAGCCACAGACAGAGTCTGGCAGAAGTATGCATGTCTAATCCGTTCAAGGCGCTACATCGAGCTTCAGATCGCGGTTCTTTTGAAACTCTCCTGGCTTTGCTGGTAACCACGCCCCTTTGACAGGCTTGTTCTTGCTCTTGAAGTCATCGGAGATTTGCTCCATGGTCACCCATTCGACACCTTCATGTCTATTGATGTATTTGATGACCCGCTCTACCATCTTCAGTGCATGGGGATGCCCACTCACGTCGGGATGGATGGTGACGGGGAAGACGAACTCTTCCTCATTCTCATAAAAGTAGTCGAATTGATCTTTCCACAGCTGCTCAACGACTTTTGGGTCGACCCAGCCGTGACTGTTTGGCGACTTCTTGATGAACATCATAGGCGGTAAGTCATCGAGATACCAGCTTGCAGGGATCTCGACCATGCCAGTCATCTGCCCTGCTTGGAGCGGTGACATCCAGTGGTCGGGATGCTTTTCATAGTCTATCGGCACCCAGCTGTCGCCCGTGCGCAGCCAATATGCCTGACAGTCGTGATGGCTGTAGCTGTGGTCATACTCGACGCCGTACTTGAGCATGAGCTCTGCGCCCTCTTTGCTGCTTTCCCACCAGGGCGCGACGATGCCGCGGGGAGGTCTGCCGCAGAAGTCGGTGAGCAGACGAACGCACTTGTCCATGATTGCATCCTGCTGCGCCAGGGTCATGGCGGCGGGATTCTCGTGGGAGTAGCCGTGCAGACCAATCTCGTGGCCCGAGTCACGGACTAATGCGCACTCTTCGGGAAAGGACTCCAGGGAGTGGCCGGGTATGAACCAGGTCGTTTTGATGCTGTTGTCATTGAAGAGCTTCAGAAGACGGCGCACACCAATGGTGCCAGCGAAGACGCCGCGAGAGCTAAGGGGAGTTAGCCAGGCTGAATACTGTGGAGTGGGTGGTTGTGTCGTGGTTCACAGACATGTCCGAGGTCGAGTCCTCGCCGCCATAGCTACCGAGCCATCCTGCTACGGCATCCTGTACCCTTTAGCCAGGGGACTCATACGAGCTCTGAGAGACATACAACATCCACGGAGATGCATGCTTGGACACCTGTACACAGTAGAGCGTCAGCCACCTGGTCAAGGCTGCCAGAGCATAACCCCAATCAGGCTAGACTGGACATGGATGGATGGACCTTACGTTTGGCGGGCATAGTCAGCCTGTATCGCGTGTGTATATCGTGCTAGCCTATTTGCAGGAAGGCGAGGAGGAGAAGATGAAGAGAAAGGCTCCAAAGAGCACCCAAGCCTTATATACCTACATGTGCTCACTTCCGCTGTGACGACGCCCTGGAGACACCTTAGCTGATAAGTCAAGCGGGGAAGGTCATCAATTACGGACTTCCGCTGCGCTGCTCGAGCATGCGTCATCGTCCTTTGATCTCGACCTCGTCTCGTCTTGACACGCTTGGCCTCGAGCTGCTCCACCCGCGTACCTGCAGCTGTCACCTGGGCTCTATTGGGCCTATCCTGGTTTCTTGGACAGTGACACTTTGCAGTGTCCCAGTGACCATGCTGCCCAGCGATCCTACAGCACCCTATCTCCCACCTGAGCTTATCGACCTCGTACGTCCTTACTTTCAATATGTACATCATACATGAGCTCAACCAAGCCTGACCTTCGATGGTAGACGTGATGCACTCTCCGCCGCTTGTACAAGCCTGTGGCTAATGTATCTAATGATGCCGGATCCGTCTGCCACCAGCGCATGTCCATCTGCACGTACCAAACATGCCCCGCCCAAAGTCTACCATCGAAGGAAGGCGCGTCAACCCAGCCTGCTCGCCATTCGTCCCGTCACTAACAACGTATAGATACTTTATAACTTCCCTCTGCAAGATCACCTGCCCTCCGAACTTCCTTTTCTCCTCTCCCTTCGTCTGACGTGCCACCGCGTGAACGACACACTCGTCCCCCATCTCTTCAGACGCATGCACTTTAGGTCCACAAACCAGACCAAACCGAATATATCCTCGTCAACCGGCAGCCAACGCTCGAACAATCCAGCCCTCCGCCTCGCCGCTTTCCAAGCCTCAGCACCCCATCTCCTCCCTCACATCCAAACGCTCAAACTATTCCTCCCCCCCGCGCCAAATACACAACCCCACAATCTCCCCGCAACACCAGCAAGCTACTTTAGCTATCTATCCTTTATCCTCCCGCACGTTCTCTCTCCGCTCACGAATCTGCACACTCTGCATCTCACTGCCCTGCCGCACACGGCCAATGACGACGATACAAACGGGAGCACAGGCATCCCCGGTCTAAGAGGAAACACGTACGTCGGCTGGGACTACCGATCGACTAATTTTCTCGCGCAATGTCTAGTCGCACTGGCAGACGGTGTTGGCGCAGCAGGGCTCGGGAAATTGCAGAGTGTAGTACTGGGCATGCCTTATGCGGGCGGATACGGTGATTTCTTTGGCGTCGAAGGGAAGAGGTTGGGTGTGAGGGGACGCGTGTATGCTCCGCGTGATGTGGGGGCTAGTCAGAGGAGGATGGGCGAGAGGATGGGCTGGGTTAATGGTGCTGGGGGTGTGAATGGTGCTATTGGTGAGGCTTGGGCGGGGAGGGGAAGGGGAGAGTACATGGGCAATGGGATCGCTGGAGATGCTGCCGGAACAGGCACGAAGGAGGCAGAAGAGGAGGAGGAGGAGGAGGATACAATGGGAGAAGTCAAGGTTATGCTGGTAAGTAAAGTTGCTGCGCCTGCAAACCAGATTCAGAGAGTCATGCTAACGCTCGTTTTGCTGCAGTTTAATTCGAGTGGGGACTATACTATCATGCCTGTGTTGTGAGGACGGAGCCATGACTCGTATCGGAAATGTCACTGCTCGAGCCTCAAACGGTTGCAGTGAGATCTCAGATGCGGCTCCGTGAATTTAGTGGAACGTGAATGTGATCGAACAACCAGACGTCGATGGAAATACGATCAAAAACTCTTTTCACAACGAGTGGAAGAGTCCTATACCAGACTTTTTTCCCCCATCTCTAGCTCCAGCATTGACAAGAGCCTCAAAAGAAAGTACACAAGGTAATTAGGAAAGAAAAAGGAATTCAACAATTTCACGCTTCTATGCCTTGCCATCTATATGCTTTGCCAAATTCGAATTCCAACATGTCCAAATCCGCGACCACTCTTTGAATCTGCTGAGCTTCTATCCATCTAGACCAAGGACCTCGATGGATCACCGTGCGTAGCCTTACACCGTCAGCGTGCGTGATTCTGCATTTCCACTACTTTGTCAAAAGGTTGATGCCCTAGCAGGTTGGTAGAGGCAGGCAGGTTCTCGGCATTTGCTGACAGACTCGGACTGAGAGGGAACGAAGCAGGTCATGCAGCGGCGGCTTTGTTGCGGTTGTACGCGGCGTCGTGGCTTGCAATGGCACTGTGTTTTGTTTCGTTAGTCTTTGGTTTCTGGCGTGGGTGCTGTATGATGCTGTCCAGTGGAAAGACAGAAACGAACCAGAAAGAACAGAAGAAGAAAAAGAAAAACTCACCGTCCAGAAGGATCCGTAGCCTTACTCCACTTCGGCACCCAGCGCATAACCGTCTTGGCCGTATGCGGCGGGAAATGCTCATCGTACATGCAGCGATACCAATACGCCTCCTTGGTATCCGGCACATCACTCCCCCACTCAGCCTTGGGATGCGCGAGCATCTCATCACTCACCTGCGCCTCCGCAGTGTCCTTGAGCGCGTCAATCCAGCCATACCCTACACCGTCGCTAAACTGCTCCTTCTGCCGCCACAGAATCTTATCAGGCAAGTACGGCTGCGCGCTCGCATCATCCGACGTGTCAAAGGCTTTGCGCAGAATGTACTTTTCAATCCGATCCTTGGTGATCATTTTATCCGCGGGGTCAATGTTCATACTCACGTCGAGGAACTGCTTGTCCAGGAAGGGCACGCGCGCCTCGACGCCCCAGGCCATGGTCGACTTGTTGGCGCGCAGACAATCGGCCAGATGTAAATTGTTCACGCGACGCACGCATTCTTCGTGGAAGGACTCCTTGTCCGGCGCTGCGCCAAAGTACAGGTATCCGCCGAAAATCTCGTCCGAGCCTTCGCCCGAGAGCACCATCTTGACGCCCATGGCCTTGATCTTGCGCGAGAGGAGGAACATGGGCGTCGAGGCGCGGATGGTCGTCACGTCGTAGGTTTCAAGGTGCAAGATGACGTCCGAGAGCGCGTTGAGCCCATCCTCAATGGTAAATGTGAAGGCGTGGTGGCGCGTGCCGAGGAATTTGGCTACTTCGAGGGCGGCAGCGCTGTCCGGTGCGCCAGGGAGACCAATGGAGAAGGAGTTGAGCTGCGCGAGCACGGGCGTTCCGGTGAGACGGTACTGCTCGTCTACGCCAGCGAGCTCGTCTTCCGGGTTGAGACTGCCGTTTGCTTTGGCGACTTTGTCGCGGTAGTTGGCTTGCAGGCGGAGAGTTTCCCGCTGAGCGATGGAGGCGACGAGCGACGAGTCTAGGCCGCCAGACAAGAGGACTCCATAGGGGACTTCGGCCATCAGGCGTTTCCGCACTGAGCGCTCGAGAGATTCGCGAAGGATCTTGTAGTCTACGGGCGTCTGGGGGATGTTGGTGGGCTCAATGAGCCATTTGGGCTTGTAGTATCTTGTGACGGAGTCGGTCTTTGAGTCGTATACATGGCCGGGAGGGAAGGCGATGATTTCATCGCATGCCTCGTGCAAACACTTCAGCTCAGAGGCAAAGTAGACGGTGCCGGGAGTCTTGGACTGCTTGCCCATGTAGAGCGTGGTGATGCCGATGGGGTCGCGGGCGGCGAGAATGCGGTCTTGGGACTTGTCGTGGAGGACCCATGAGAACATGCCATCGAGGTACGAGGGAGCCTCGATGTCGAACTCGCGGTACTGTGGGGCATCAGTCAATTTTGCACAGAAGGTAAGCGGGAGTCACGGCCTACAAGTGGGATGATGACCTCGCAGTCCGAGTGTGTGGTAAAATTGTAAGGCTGCTTCAACGCTGTGTTACGCAGGATCTTGTGGTTGTAGATCTCGCCGTTGACGGCGAGGGCGATTTGACCGTCATCGCTGACTATCGGCTGTGCGCCGGTGTCTGCAAGAGAGTATGAGTGGGGCGCTGGAGAGCGGAGTTTACAGAATGGGTACGAACCGACGCCAACGATGGCAAGACGCTCATGGATCAGGACTGCAGGCAAGATTAGACAGCGTCCTCGACGACTTGTTTAAACATAAGCGTACTTGTGTTGTTGGCAACATGGTTGCCGCCTGTGGGCAGATCTGTTAGCGCAATGGCCGCAGAGACTCTCGCTGGACGGTGGTGTACTCACTCCAATCCGGGCCGCGGTGTCGGATGCTGGGGTGGGATTAGAACAGGTGGCAGCGGTACAGGGCAGATGTGTGCGACTCACGCCTTGCCGAGCTTCAGAGCTTGGGGTTTGAAGGCGGCGACGTCGGGATGCCTGGGGTGGAAGTTATCAGCATCCCCGCTGCGGGTGGTGGGGAATTTTGTTGCGCATGTGCAGACTCACTTGTGACAAGCGAATATGCCACACATGATGGCGTCAACGAGGAGGACTTGTCGCGATCAAGGAAGGCAGTCGAGGCAGAGGAGCAGGGGACAAGATCAGCGCAGTGTTCTGTGAGTAATAGTTGGTCAGTCTGTACCATGGGTGCTCCCACGCTGACTTCGGCCGATTTCGCGAAGTAAGATTTACGCGTGAGTGGGGCCATTGGCCTCTCGGCCCTGTCGTGCCTGTCATGCCTCGCCCTGGGCTGTGCGGCACACCTGCACAGCTGTCGCGTGCCCATCCCCGACCGAGGGATCGTGGCCACGTCTACGAATGAGCGTGCGCCTGGAAAGCAGCGTCTTGAAACATGATCCATTGGCTGATCTGCGACCGAGGAAACAAAGCAAAAGCAGACGTGCAATCTCCCCCAACGCTATCATCCTGCGCGCTCCCGCTCCTCACGTACACGTAGTCACGTCACATACAGTCCCAGAAATACTCGTGTGGGGATTATTGGTCGTCGACATCCCTTCCCTGCTGCCGGCCCTTCCTTCCCATGTAAAGTCAATGTAGTAAGAGTGTGCTTTTGTCCCTCATGCAATTCCGCCGTCTAGAAGAGCAGGTAGGCCAGGAGGAAGGCAAGCAGGCAGAGCGCCGCAACCACTGGCACGGGTACACCAGAAGGTGCTGCTTGAACAATCTGCGCAGTCGCAGGATCGCGGGCCGTGACCTTTTCGCTCTCGCCTGGCTTGCGCTGTCGTAGTCCAGTCTGGTCGGCCGCCTGTGAGGTGAGCTTTGCGATCTGTGCGCGCGCTGCCTCCAGTTGCGCCTTGAGCTCGTCTGAAGATGTGCCTGCAACTGCAGCGGCGCTCGCAGTAGCGTTTGACGCAGCGTTGCTGATTTGCTCGGATACGGTCGGTTTCGTCGCAGGGTTCGAGGCAGTCTGTGCTGCCTCTCGGCTGCTTACTGCACCTGCAGGCTTGCTCTCAGCTTTGGAAACCGCTCCGACGGGCGCTGCGTTGTTGGAAGAGCCGGTCGATGCTGCTGCAGAGACACCGGCAGCGGCGGCTGGTGTGCTGAGTACAGAGGCAGGTGAAGCATAGCTAGGGAGGGAGTCCTCGTCTTGGATCGCGCCCAGGGATTTGCGAGCCGGAGTCACGGCAGATCCGTCGGCTGGGAGGAAGTTGACTCGAATCTTCTTCTCGGAAACAGTAGATTTGGCGACATTGGTCAAGTCAGCCCACTGCTCAATAGTCAGCTGCAGGCCACGTTGCAATACTTTAAGCACGGAGCTCCTACGATCTGAGTAGCGTCGGTGCCTGCACCAGCGGCGACGGCAACGGATTGGACAAGGAACTTGTCACGGCATTTTGCTTCCAAAGGAGGATCTTCTTTCATAGCCTGAAGAAGGACTGTGCGATTCGTTAGCTGGCCATGCTGCCCTGGGCTGATTTGCAGCTCACGGCTTACCTTGAACTTCAACGCTGCCTCCAGGCGTGATCAAGCCAGAGTTGGGGCGAACGCAGTATCTGGAAGGGAAGTAGATTAGCAAACGAGACAACAACAGCTCGCATACGAGCGACGAAGCTGCAAGATACATACTGCTTGGGTGCAGTTGTCTTGACCTGTCATTACACATCGTCAGCGATCATGTCTCGTACAGAAAGAGCTGGCGTGACATGCCTTAAAAGCAACAGATTCACTGGTCGAGTTGTGAAGACGCAGTGTCTCGGAAACTTCCTGTGTAAACGGCCCTGCCGAGGATGTTAGCACACGATGTGACGTGCAAGATGTACATTGCGCGCAAAGCGTACTTCTGAAGCCGAGCTCCGCCGGTTCCAATTCGACAGACATTGTGTGATTTTGTGGAGTACGGGTCTATGAGAATGGGTCTGAAGTTGTGATCTTGCTTAGGTGATGTGTAAGGGATGAAGTGGTCTGCAGCCTAGGTCGCAATGGCGTAACGTCGGTGGTATCGAGGCTTTTCGTACTGCGGCAGTTCGCAATCAGTCAATGAGCCAGGCGCGACGCTGTGAAAAAGGAGCTCTATAGATGAGGGCGGAGGTGAGGAGTGTAAAGCGTGGCTGGAAGTTGGGATAGCTGCTAGTGTAAGAGACAAGAGGGCACTTAGGGAAGAGGCCGGGGCCTGGCTAAGTTGCTACCACCAAGGACACGTCATTGCAACTTTCCCAGCATCATGTGAAGCAGGTGGTTTCACCTTGCTTAGTTCAGCAACGAACGCACCCATCTTCTAACAAAGCTTAACTTCGGTATATGTTCGAGAGCTCTGCAGCCCTGCTTGAGGAGTTCGCGGTGTTAAAGCCCTGTCATTTTTCCGTCTCGTCTCATTTACACAGCGTGAACATCCGTCGCAGCACCGGCTCGCGCATCTCCCCACCTCGATACTCATCCCCGCACAACTCGCGTACCTGCGTCAATCTCGACGAGCAACTTCCATAGCTTTCATCCAAGGGCCAAGCATCAGTGCTTTATACACCTTGTCCGAATCTTCCTCAGATCCTGCGATCATGGCTGGAGATCTGGAGACGCTCTCAGAGATGGGCTTCGAGAAGGAGCGCGCCGAGCTCGCAGTGAAGCAATCCGGAGGACTGCAGGGTGCGATGGACTGGCTCGAGAAGAATCAAGACAGGCCCCTCGATGAACTTAAAGAAGAAGTCGAAGCAGAAGGTCCCGCACTCCAGCCTGGAGAGGAAGCTCGAAGCCTTGTATGCAACGAATGTGGCAAGAAATTTCGTTCACAGGCACAAGCCGAGTTCCATGCGTCTAAGTCGTACGCTTCTTCAATTTGCTAATTGACTGCCACAATGTGCTAACGTTGTCTACTAGCGAGCATACCGATTTCTCCGAGTCTACAGAAGAGATAGCCCCTTTGACTGAGGAAGAGAAGAAGCAGAAGCTAGAGGAGCTACGTGCTAGACTCGCAGAGAAGCGGTCTGGTCAGTCCGAGCAGGACAAGATCGACAAGAAACGCAATGAAGAGATCCGTCGCAAATCTACAAAAGAAAGCCAAGATGCCAAAGAAGACCTGGCAAAGAAGCAGCAGCTGAAAGAAGCCGCACAAAAGAAACGCGAACAGCAAGACGAGATCGAGGCCAAGCGACGTATCAAAGCCAAGATCGAGGCGGACAAACTTGCACGCAAGGAGAAGGCGGAACGAGAGAAGGCTGCCCGGGAGGGACGTCCTGTACAGCCTGTACCTGAGACGACAGCTCCGGCTCCAAGTAAGCCAAAGGCTACCAGCGATTACAAAGAGACACGCCTTCGCTTGCAGACGCCATCTGGTACGGTGCAGCATTCTTTCCCTGTCGAGACGACCCTCTTTGAAGTTGCACATCATGTTCAACAAGCCAATGGCTTTCAACCACAACGCTTCCAGATCAACTTTCCTAAAAAGGCTTTTACTATAGAAGACTTTGGCATGACGCTAAAGGAGTGTGGTTTCGTGCCCAGTGCCGCTCTGCAAGTGAGCTAATCCTGGGTAGATGTCGGCCGTAGAGATGACGAAGAGACGCGAGATGAGAGACGATGATGTTCATGATCATGACGACGACGACACTGCATATGCATTGCAAGCTGTGGTGGTGGGACCTGGCTTCCTTGGGTTTGGCGGCACTGGTAATTATATGGCTGATAGCCCAGCATTCACCTATCAAAGACCATTACCACAGAGAATGGATTGTCGTAGCTCCAGAGATTACGGATCTGCTCATCAGAGAAACGAAAATGAAGGCCTTCTGCAAGGAGCTTTCAGGCCTTTGTAGACTTTGCCTTGCTCTTCTTCAGAACCTTTTCACCGCCCTTGACGGATGTCTTCACGGCTTTCTCAATCTTTTTCCCATCGGCCTTCTTCCCCTTGACGGCGATTTTTTCCTGTTCAAGCTTCTCGTCACTTTTCTTTGTCTTCCCAATGAGCTTTTCGACAGTTAGCCTCTCTTCCTCTTTTGGCGCCTCGATAGCCTTCGCAACCGCTTCGGCATCCTGCGTGCTTTGATCTGCGCCAGCAGGCTTCTGGATCTCGACATCACCGACCGCCCGTAACTTTGGCGCAGTGTACTCGTAACCAATCTCCTTTAGCTTGTCTGCTTTTGACTTTCGTCGGCGTTGCTCCTTTGAAACTCTCCTTGCCCAACCCTCTCTATCAGACTTTGCGACCCGGCTACGATCAATTGCATTCCAAGGTAGTTTTTTGAACCGCTTCTCGCTCCCTTTCCACAGATTCTCTGGTAGTCGGTCCTCTGGAGCCACTTTGACTTTGAGCAAATGGCCGAACAGGAGGTAGTTGTTCATGGTCTCCGCCGCAATAGCTGCGACCTCCTTGTGCGCAAATTCCAGCCATCCATGATGCTTGCTCTTGCCAGTACGTCGATTGCGTGCCAAGCGCAACCGAGTGACGTCGCCGAATTGCGAGAAATATGCTCGCATCTGCGTCTCGTGGAAGCCATGTGGGACACGCGAGATGTACAGCACTCCTGGCTCTGCTTGAGCGGGCAGCTTGCGTGTAGAAAGCGCGGCAGCGGCGGCATCGGGTATGTCTGGTAGAGCAGCCAAGTCGATCTCAGACTCGGGCTCAGGCTCAAAGCCTACAAGGTCTGCTGTCTGATCATTTCCGCCGTCTTGCGAAACATCCGAGTCAGAGTCGAAGCCTTCCAGGGCAGCATCATCTTCAATGGATGTGGGCTCTGGTTCGGGAGCGGACTTGCTAGACTTTGCAGCCTTCTTTGTCTTTGGCTTCTCATTGATTGTGATTGTCGTGGTCGTTGTCGCTGGCTCTGCGGAGGCCTTTGCGGGTTTCTTCACCACTCTCTTCGTCTCGGCGACAACCTTTTTGCCATTTGCAGCAGTGGCAGAGACTTTCTTGCCGGTAACCTTGGTGGTCTTTGTTTTCTTTGGCTGCGGGTCGTCTGTGTCTGGGACGGGAGCTATGCAGTTGTGAGCACGTTGTTACTTGAAACAAGTAGACTATGGCTTACCTTTGCGCTTCTTGACTGCTTTTTCCGCCGCCATTGCTGCTTCTAATCAGGAGAAAATATCGAGCAATCGAATCGAAGTTTGGGGTGTGGTCGTCTCAACACGAATGACCATCGACTTAGCTAGAGAGAAAAAATCTCGGTATCAGCTCCAGGTCCGGCGATCTCGGGTGAACGATTTTTCCGTCTCGACTCGTGCGACTCTTGCTCACTACCTCTGGCTTCGGACAGACGAATTTCCTCGCAGCGATGACATGGGTCAGGTGCATGTATTATATCAGGATATTATGTTTCTGATGGGTTGGTACCTATTCATCTCAGGCATGAAGGCTCCTGTCATCACCGCCTTATGCAGTGCAATGACACGAGTTCATGTCCATCCGTAAAATAACTTCTGTGAGCAATAACGGTCTCGACTCGGGAAACATTGTCATCTGTCAGCTCTCAACTTGCGATGGCACTCGTCTCACAGTCTTGACATGTCTACCTAGATGACCTCGCAATTCCGGACTACCAATTTTACAAGATCTCGGTGGTCAGGCAGTGACACATAATACTCTACATGAGGGTAGGAGACACGGAATGCAAGACTCGAACTGCTTGAAGCACTACTGTGATTCGATACGCACTCCATACTCTTGAAATACATACATTATGCTACGGAGCCTTGCAACCTCAACAGTCAATGTTGAGACAGTAAGCGACTGAAGTATCTAATCTCAAAACATAGGTGAGACCCGATCGGCACTTCTCTAGACAAGGAGCGGCAACGCAGGCATAGTTTGCAGACGACTATGCGACATTTAATGGACAAATTGAGGCAGGTATATCGAAGAGAAAAGTACAAGAACACAGTAATACTGAACGCTGTCCCGCAGCTGTACCTGCCCGGTCAAATCATCTTGAAGGCAATTCGTTGAGTGACTGCGGAGTCCCCGCTGTCTGGAAGCGCACAGGCCCCAAACGCCACCAATCACGGGCCCTTCCTTAACAGGTACTTGGGCACGCGCTGAACGGCCTCAGCCGCATGACGCGCCGCTAACTCACTCGACTTTTTTTTTCTCCTCCTCTCATATTCCTTCTCCACACTGCTGTTTCGTCGTCTTCACTTCTTCGCGAATGACTTCATCCTCTACAGTCAGTCGGTTCAACTATGGCTGGTTTCCAGCCCTTATCCGGGTTGGCCCCCTTGTCGACTCATGAGGCTTTCTCTGGTATCTTTGGCACAATCTCTGTGGCTTGTTGGGTCTTTCTTCTCCTCCCTCAGCTCTACGAAAACTACAAATCTGGATCTGCAGACTCGATTTCACTCGCTTTCGTATTTGTATGGCTAATTGGAGATATTACCAACCTCGCAGGAGCAATCTGGGCTGGCCTCGTTCCCACCGTTATCGCGACCGGCGTATGGTTCTGCTTCATGGACGCGGTCCTGATCTTGCAATGCTTCTACTACAAAGCCGTGAACCATAAGGGGGCGACTCGTGTCGACAACCCTGCAGAGGAAGATGAAGAGGCAGAGCCACAGGAAGATCATGAAACACCGCTTCTGTCGCGCCGTGATAGCAACGCTTCATACAACTCGCTGGGCTTACCGGGCTCGGCACGAAGACTGAGCTCGAACAGTATGCCGAGACGCAGGAGCTCTTTGGCTAAGATCCCGGAAGAGTACTCGCAGTACGTCAGTGGACCGAGCAAGGAGACGTTGAAGAACGCTCTCTCGATCTTGTTCGTACTTGCTGTGGGTACCACCGTTTGGAGCATCCTTTGGCAAGCTGGCTGGTGGAAGCCTGTGCCGCCACCCGAGACTGTACATGAGGAGGACCCTATACCGCTCGGCGCCGAGCTGTTGGGATACTTCAGTGCTGTCTGCTACCTGGGTGCAAGATTGCCTCAGATCTACAAAAACTGGCAAGAAAAGAGCTGCGAAGGGTTGAGCTTGCTCTTTTTCATTCTCAGTCTCATGGGCAATTTAACATACGGTGCAGGGGTATGTACCGCAGGGCCCACTTCGGAATTGGCGTCTTACTAACATTGTTAGATTCTCTCTCACTCGTTGCAGAAGGATTACGTATTGAAGAACCTCCCTTGGCTAATAGGCTCTCTTGGGACGATGTTTGAGGACAGCACGATCTTCGCTCAATTCCGCGTCTATTCCAAGGCTGACAAGCGCAGGGATGAGGCTCTCGAATAGGTAGTGAGGCAATGGAACTTTTAGAGCTGTACCATAAATAGCATTCAACGTCCTCCTGTCGTGTTGTTACCTGCATGTATTCGCGGGTAGGTGTTGAGTCAGTGGTCAATGATAGTCTATAGCATGTGACAGTGTTCAGGGGCCGGAGCCAGACTTGCTCCGCGTCGGCCAAGCTAACCTCTTGTGTCCGCGCTCGCAACCTTACCTGCAAGCTACATCATCTTTGGGCCTTCCAGTTATCGTCTCAGGTATGAATTTGTGCTTCTTTCTACATACTTTCTGATTCATTGTCAGGCTCAATCGCTTTCCAACAATGCTGCCGTAGTATATCTTTTTCCAATCAATCCGCAGTCTACCATGGCCAGCCTCTGGGTTCTAGTAGCCAGCCTGGCCTTGCTGGTCTCCACACTGTTCCTTTTCGTCCCCTCGATAGCACTTGTACTCGGTCGAATTATAGGCTGGACTATCAAGAAACGTACATCGTCGAGGCGCGAGCTCCTAGTTAGTCGAGCCCAGACTGAGCGCGCAAAATTGGAAGAGCAAGGAAAAGGGCAACGATCTCTAGATGATGAGTGGGAGAAAGTGGACAAGACCCGAACACCGGATAAAGATCAATCCAAGACCGCGAATCGCATATCCAGAGACTGGGACGGTATAGTAGGCTTTTTTCACCCATTCTGGTATGTGTACGAAAGCTTAGCTTGGTTTCACATACTGATCGAGTCGCAGTAACGCGGGTGGTGGGGGCGAACGAGTATTATGGGCTGCCATTCGAGATACTCAGCAGCGCTGGCCTCGTGCACTCTGTGTTGTCTACACAGGTGACCATGATGCGTCCAAGCTCGAAATCTTGAAAAGAGCAGAAGTGAGCTGTACTATGCAAGTGTTGCACTCTTAAGAAGCTAACGCCATTTCCTACAGGAGCGCTTTGGCATTGCACTTCACGCGCCCTCCATAGTCTTTCTGTACCTCTCATCCCGACACTACGTCCTTGCTTCGACGTGGCCTCACTTTACATTGGCTGGCCAATCCCTTGGGTCCCTTGCTCTGGCGTACGATGCCTTTACTCTGCTTGTTCCGGATATCTTCATTGACACCATGGGATATGCATTCGCTTTGGCTCTTTCAAAGTGGCTGTTTCCCGATGTTCCCACAGGCGCCTATGTCCACTATCCAACCATCTCGACCGATATGCTTGGCTCGTTAGACGCAGAGACACGAGACGGGAAAGGTCTTCACGCTGGACTTGGCAAGGGATATCGCGGAAAGCTAAAGCGCGGCTATTGGAAGACATTCGCATCAGTCTACAGCTGGGTCGGAGGCAGCGTCGACGTTGTCATGACCAACTCGTCTTGGACGCAGAACCACATTCGGCAGCTTTGGGGAAAGTCTCGTCAGAAGCAAGGTCGCCCCTTTCCCATCGATGTCGTCTTTCCACCTACCGCCGTCGAAGAGCTCGAAGCCAAGATCGACGTGAGCCTGCAATCAGAGGCACAACGCGAGCCTACGCTCATCTACATTGCTCAGTTTCGTCCTGAGAAGAACCACACGCTGGTACTCAAAGCCTTCGCCGAGTTGCTTAAGAAGAAATCGACTTTGCCGAAGCCGGTATCGGAGCCTAAGATGCTGCTAGTTGGATCCGTGCGCGACTCGCAGGATGAAACATATGTCTACTCTCTACGGCTTCTCGCGCACGAGTTGCACATTACAGAGTCTGTTCAATTCGTGCTCAATGCTTCATGGGCCGAGATCTTGAAGCATCTGCAGACAGCATCGATTGGCATAAATGGAATGTGGAACGAGCATTTTGGCATCGGTGTTGTGGAATACCAGGCCGCGGGCCTGATCAGTGTGGTTAACGACAGCGGCGGCCCTAAGTGGGACATTGTAATAGACCAGGGCGATGGGCCGACTGGATATCACGCCAGCACTGCAGAACAGTTTGCAGAAGGATTTGCAAAGGCGCTATCCTTGACCAAGGACGAAGCGTATGCCATGAGGCAACGGGCGAGAATCAGTGCCAAACGATTCAACGAAGCTGCCTTTGAGGAGCGGTGGCTTGCACAGATGGAGCGACTGATAAGTTTGAGGATAAAGCAGGAGTCCAAAGGCATCAACGCCAGATTATAGGCTACCCATGCTTTGAATTCACGAGGACAAATATCAACAAACCTGTGGTCGATTCTGAGGAAGGTGCAGCCATGTGAGAATCAACCCCTTTCACCACTTCGTGCTTGGTGAAGTTATTGTAAAGTCCCACCCATCTGTCTCTCTCGCAGAGGCTTTCTTCTGCAAGATTCATTCCACCTAGCACGACAATATTCAACGTCTAAATCAGCTCGCCTAACATGGATCGTCTCGACAAAGCTCCTGATGCAGAGTAGGTTCCTTTATTGAATGTCATGTGAACTGAGAATTGGATTTTAGCGTGCTAACAGATTGCTCATTAGTTGTAACATCGATGCCCTGGAGGCCAGAACCGAGAGATTGCTCCAAGAGAATGGCCTGATTTCAAACATTCGTCGGTCGTGGTCCAAGCCCGGAAAAGTCTCTCAGCGCTTATCCCGACGTGAGCTCTATCAGCTGGCGTGCACAAACATACTCACGGCCGATGATTTGAGAAGACAGCTTCCCAAGAGCCAGGTCGCTGAAATACGTGCGCTGCACACTGAGCTGGCAGACACGCAATGGGTACCTGGCCGCCTACCCTCTCGTTCTGATAGCATGAGAGCTAATCTTTTCACTTTCTTCAAGTCTTCTGCCAAAGAAGGAGATGATCCTGAAGCACCTGGTAATCCAGTGATCCCCCAAGACCGGCAGAACGACGAGGGACTCTTGGATTCGCAGCAACTTACGGGACTTGTCGAGCCACAGAAAGACAAGAAGAAGACTCTTCCGGTTTTTGTGTACAACACCTTGTGTGTACCGGATATTCTCGCGCAGGTCATTGGCCGCGAAGATACCTACGGGCTCGCTCGAGCAATATTTCCCGCCGTGCTGCCCGATCATACTCAGGTCATGGTTAAGGATGCTCCGTTCCCTGCTGCTGTCTGGTCTGGCGATGCTCGTTCGCGCCTCGCCTTGACGCTGAACACGCGCGATTCGCACATATTTCCTGGCAGGCGAGAGTGCGCTCGTGTCACCCGCAAGATATTGGGGAAGAGAGCCGACGGCACGAATTATACGTGTTGGGAAGTCCCGGAGGATGCCGAGGTCACAGAATTGCTTCCCAAAGACAGTGAAGAGTTGCGCATAGAGACGCACATGCGCGGCCAGGTCGCGATTGGCCTCGATGAGAATGAGCTAGATTGTCTCGATCGCCACATGGGCTGCGACAAGAACTCCCATGCTGGCCAGCTGTTTCGCAGGGAGATAGTCACTATCGAAGTCGAGTTTCGTCTGCGCGAGGAGACTGCACCTGCCAGTGCTGCCTTGGTCGCCCCGAAACCAATCCCTTTGCCGGACCCCTCGTCGAACTATCAGTGGGATGATGGTATGATGGTGGATGAAAGACCCTACACAGAGGCTAGGCAAGCACACTTGAATGATGAAGTTAGGCACACGCCTGTGACGCAGCAAATCGTGCGGCGCATGAAACTTCATGCTGCTGGGCTCAAGGAAGCGGAGCACGCAGACGAGCTGAAGCGCCTGAGAGAACTCGACGCGAGACTTGGCCTCAAATACCAGCCCAGCCCCGGGTGGAACGAATTTAAGGCCAAAGGTGGGTACGCACATGTTGATTGGACACCCGCAATCACAGATGCACAGGGCGACTGGTTCAAACGAGCGCGAGCGCGCTCAACTTCAAGGGCTCGGTCCTTGTCGAGTGCTTCGTTGTCAACAGGAGGACGCAGGTCGCGAGAGGTATCGATCACAGACAAGGAAAAGTCTGGCGCAGCCAGCACTTCAGGCGAAGATGGTAGTGACACCGCCAGCATCTCCCCATTCCCTGCCTTTCCCGACGAACTTTCAGCCTTGGGTGCAACCGATCTTGGGCGCCGCGATGAAGACTTCTTCTTTCCCCTCGGCAAAAAACAGCAAGGACAAGCTCGAGCGCGCAGAATCAAGAAGATGCAGCTCGATGCGTGGGCTTACGTCTACATTGGGCCAGGGTGCGAGATTGAGAGCGGTAACGAGCGGGCATACACGCAGATTCCCGAGATGTTGGCAAAGGAAGGCATGGAGATGTACACGATCAAACGCATCATGAAGCACTACGACGACAAGCTGGCGAGCCACGAGTCGAAGCGGGGACCGTACGGAGTCGAGAAGACGCGTATCTTGCGTGAACAGCAGGCAAAGCAGGAAGCCGGCTTAGACTCGGACGGGGACGGTGAAGGTGAAGCAGTGGATGAGAAGGCGAGGGCGTCGCGATTCCAGGCTGCTCGAGGAAAAGATCTCTTTGGAGCATACGCCGATTTGGACCGAACGCCAACGGCGAGCGCTCCCAGTAGAAGTGGAAGCGGGAATTACAACTTCTTCAAGATGATGCGCGACGGCAATCTGGAGAAGTAGGGGATGAGGTATGCCTTGGTTGTGAGGGACATGATTAGGTAAGGCTAAAAAGCTCGGCCGAAGGGATGAGAGGCAATGCAGCTAGCCAGGGAGGACATCAGAAAGCGATGCGGACGAAGCGGAGGGCGATGGATGGTCTTTCTTCGGTGCAATAGCAAAATCAATCGTGGTCTGAGCGGCGAATGCCAGTACGAGCCGCCAATGCTCCGTGGGCCAGTTCTCCATGCCATCCATGATTCATGCCTCACCACCTACCCTCCTCTGTTCACTCTCTGCTCTTTTGCCATCCATCGCTAACACCTGGTTGCGCGCTCTTTCGTGCATTGCATATGCATCCCTAAGGTACGCCCGCCGGCATATTATCTGCGGCCCAGCTTGGTTGGGCGCTCATTGGCTTAAGCTCCTCGCTAACGACGACGTCAGAGCATGTGAAAGCCTGCTGCACCTATTCCACTTCTACTCTATCAACAACTCTCTGACATTCTCGCTGCCCGTCTCTCCGCCGGCAGACGAGCCGCGCACCCTCTTTGCCTACTATGGGCCCAGCCAGCAGACGCATCGGCAAGTCTCTACTGTACTTGACTGGTGCCTCCGCTGCAGGAGCCGGTGTCCTCTACACGGTCTACCGACCCAGAAACATCCCTGTAAGCTCCGTGCTCTGGTCCGATGCTCCAGAAGCTCCAATTCTGATCCTGAGTCGCAGGGTACCGATCAGGCCACCGTTCCTCCACCCACCTATGGCGCTGGTGGCGTCTTCAACCCTCCGCTCTTCCCTCGTGTAAAGACCCGTGCCGAGCAGATTACCGACTTGCGACGCAGTGCCGGCAACAATTCCCAAAACTCCACAGCTTCCGAGGCTGACGAGCCATACGACTTGCTGATCATTGGTGGTGGCGCTACTGGTGCTGGTGTTGCCCTGGACGCTGCTACCAGAGGGTTGCGCGTAGCCGTCGTAGAGCGCGATGATTTTGCCAGTGGCACCAGTAGCAAGAGCACCAAGCTCGTCCACGGCGGTGTGCGCTATCTCGAGAAGGCTGTGTGGAATCTGGACTATAATCAGTACAAGCTCGTTGTGGAAGCTCTGCGCGAGCGTCGCTACTTTCTCGACACTGCTCCGCATCTGTCTTCCTGGCTTCCCATCATGATCCCGGTCGATACCTGGTGGAAGGTACCTTACTTCTGGGCCGGCACCAAAGCCTACGATTTGCTCGCTGGATCAGAAAACATTGAGAGCTCCTACTTCTTGACTAGGAGCAAGGCCCTCGATGCTTTCCCAATGCTGAAAAAGGACAACTTGTTTGGTGCTTTGGTCTACTACGATGGCGCACACAACGACTCGCGCATGAACATCTCTCTTGCCATGACTGCCGCGCTTTATGGCGCCACGGTAGTAAACAAAATGGAAGTCACCAGTCTCACCAAGGATGCCAACGGTCGCTTAAACGGAGCTGTCCTCAAGGACCGCGTTCCTGAGATGGATGGCAGCACTGCCCAAGAAATCACAATCCGCGCAAAGGGCATCATCAATGCTACTGGTCCTTTCACTGATTCCATCCGCAAGATGGATGATCAGAAGGTGCCTGAGATTGTTGCCCCGTCATCTGGTGTCCACATTATCCTTCCTGGCTACTTCGCTCCGTCCAACATGGGTCTAATCGACCCTTCCACCTCTGATGGCCGAGTCATTTTCTTCTTGCCCTGGCACGGAAACACCATCGCCGGCACGACGGATGCGCCTACTAAGATTGCTCAAAACCCTGTTGCAGGCGAGGAAGAGATTAGCTGGATCCTGAACGAGATCAAGGGCTATCTCGCGCCTGAGATCAACGTCCGCCGCGGTGACGTGCTTGCTGCCTGGTCAGGAATTCGTCCGCTTGTGCGAGACCCCAAGGCGAAGGACACGCAGGGCCTTGTTCGCAACCACTTGATCACGACCTCCGACTCCGGTCTCCTTACCATCTCTGGCGGCAAATGGACAACTTACCGACAGATGGCGGAGGAAACTGTCGACGAAGCCATCAAGGAATTTGGACTGAAGCCTCGCAATATTCCCAAACCTGTTCATGTCTCGGGCAACGACTTCATTGAGACCGCGCTCGATGGCACTTGCAAGACGCACGAGGTCAAGCTCGTGGGCGCACATGGCTTCTCCAAAACGCTCTTTATCAATATCATCCAACATTTCGGCATTGACACGGAAGTAGCTAAGCACTTGACTACCGCGTACGGCGACCGTGCCTGGACTGTTGCAGCACTCTGCGAGCCAACCGACCAACGATTTCCCGTACGGGGCAAGAAAATCTCGGAACTATACCCATTCGTCGACGGTGAAGTTCGTTATGCTTGCCGTCACGAGTATGCACAAAACGCAACAGACGTCATCTCACGCCGTACACGTCTCGCCTTTCTCAATGCACAAGCAGCCCTTGAGGCTCTGCCCAACATCATCGACCTGATGGCATCCGAGCTGGGGTGGAACCAGACCAGGAAGGACTTTGAATGGCGTGAAGCCGTACAATTCCTCGGCAGCATGGGCCTGCCTAAGAACAAGCTTAAGTTGACGAGGAAGGAGGTTGAGCAAGGTAAAGTCGGAAAGTACGCCGATGAGGAATATGGCATGTACGCCAGGCATGGTACGTTTCTTCGCCTCTTTCTCCTCTCAATCTTCTTTGATCACTTGCTGACATCCAGTGTAGATAAACCTGACGATCTGCTGGAAAGTGACTCCAAGCTCCGACCTGGACAGAACCCCGTCGAGCACTACGACTCACCCGCTAATGCTTAGAGGAGCATCATTGGATACTTACCTACCTACCTATATACCTGTGATAGATTGGGCGCGGCTCTTTGAATCTAGGCCCTGTGGATGAGCTTGACCGTCTTGTCTTTGTTTTATCTTCTCGGTCTGCAACACTGACTAGCGCACGGGTAGATGACTGAGCAAGCGGGCACGAAAGCATCGGACCAACAGCATCGCGAGCTTCTCGTGTACCTAGCGCAAACGACCCAATAGGAGCTCCTGCGCCCTGACCGAGAATGTAAGTCGTTGCGCTCGCTTGCAAGGTATGTACTGTACATTTGCGCGCCCTGGTCCAAACGCATACAGACCATTTCCCTCTGTGATCCTTCCAATCACGCTCTTTGCCGCTGGAACTGACTGTTGACCGAAACCAGACCCTCCGGGATCAGATATGCTGTATACAGTACTATTCATGTCAGCATCCTCCAGGACCAGACCACAAGTACTCCTGCAAAGGCACTGTACCTATCAAAAACAAATGTACGCGAAACACCCAGGGCCCGCCTTTGTGATGGCATAGTCCTAGGATGATCCCTGACACGAACATAAGGCACATCGGACTTCACATCACGCACTTTACATCACACCCGTACATCGATCGATACGAAAAGCGCTTGGCCTCGTCGTATTTCTGTTTCTTCTCCCGTCTGACCGGAGCAAAAGCCTGAGAAAAAGAAAAGAAAAGAAGCAGAAAAAAAAACCGCAAGTGCTTTCTGAAGCTGCTACGAATTGAATCCGTAAGTTTCTCTGGCCTCTGGCCTCACAAAAAAAAAGAGGGCGGATCGAAAGGATTTCAAGTCCTGAAGGGTTTGAAGCCTTGAGAGATGTCCGAAATCTGTACAGGTTTAGAGCCTGCTGTGAGTTTGTACATTTCTGCTAGGCTTCAGAGTTCACTTGGGAGATTTCAAGTCTTTGTGTATTTCATACTCATGACGAGTTTGAAGCGTGTGGGTGAGTTTGAAGCTCACTGCAGGTTTGAAACCCGCACAAATCCGCGGGATCTCAAACCCCAAGGATTTCGAGTCCTTGGTAGGTTTCAAGCCCACAGAGAATTTCAAGTCCCTAGCAAATTTCATGCCCGTTGAGAATTTCAAGTTCTCTAGGGATTTCAAAGTCCCCAGGACGAAATTTTGAGTCTCGTAGAGTTTTCAGGCTCATGGCGGGTTTGAAACCCGTGGTGAATTTCAAGTTTGCCACAGCGTCGAAGGAGGAATTTCAAGTTCCATGGTGTTTCAAGCACTGGGTGGATATTTTCAGTTTATGTCGAGGGTTTCAAGCCCCTAACGAGTTTCGAGCTCGTTGTACATTTCAGCCCACAGTGGGATTTCAAGTCCCTGGGTTTCAAGCCCACGGCAAGTTTCAAGCCTGCGGAGGTGGGTTTCAAGCCCGTAGCAGGTTTTGAGTCTGCGAAGGTGGGTTTCAAGCCCATAGCAGGTTTCGAGCCTGCGTCGGATTTCGAGTCCGTGGGTTTTAAGCCCACCGTAGGATTTCAAGTCTTTCAAGGACTATAGTAGTAGGTTTCGAACCTACGTCAGGTTTTGAGCCCGTGAAGGGATGGGTTTTAAGCCCACGCTGGATTTTAAGTCCGTGAATTTAGAGCCCACGTCAGGTTTTGAGCCTGTGGCGAATTTCGAGTCTGCGAGTTTCAAGCCCACAGAGGATTTCAAGTCCCCAGGTTTCGAGCCTGTGAAGGGTTTCGAGCCCACCGTAGGTTTTAAGTCTACCGCAGGTTTTAAGCCTGTGAAGGATTTTAAGTCCTTGAGTCTCAAGCCCAAGGCGGGTTCAAGCCCGTAGTAGGATTCAAGTCCCCTAGGTTTCGAGCCTGTGGAGGGTTTCGAGCCCACCGCAGGTTTTGAGCCTACCGCAGGTTTCGAGCCTGTGAAGGATTTCGGAGTCCTTGACTTTCAAGCCCATAGGGGATTTCGAGTCCCCAGGTTGCGTGCCCTGCGAAGGATTTCAAGTCCTCAACAGCAGCACCAAGATCCCCCTCGACCGAGTTTCAAGCTCGACGATTAACCAAGTGCGCCATGTGACCAATTTTGTGCGAAGAATCACATGTTTCTTCTGATTGGTATAGGTATGAAATATTTTGGTATATACACCTTCATCTGCAACGGCTATCCCTTGCCCTAGGCACGTGTTCTGGCACACGGCTGGCCCTTTGTCACAAGTGGCTCGCTGCATAACTGGGCACAGTCTGCACGCGCCGGCTTGCACAATTCAGCTGGACCCTCTTCGCTGGGCACGGCAGCGCTATCACATGTGCGCGTGCACATGATCACTTGCACGCCGAATAAGATCAAGTCCTGCGTATCCTTTCCTACTAGATATGCGCACTGTGCAATCGTACACTTGCACTAGGAAGATGTCGAACAACACAATCCTCCATCCCAATTTCAATCCAGAGAGCAGAATGGAAAAAAAAAATAGAGAAAGGGAAGGAAGCAAGGCGTAAGCAAGAAGACAGGAAGGAAAATAAAAAAAAACGAAGAAAAGAAGCGCAGACCGGCGCATGGGAGAAGATCAGAGTGCTGCACATCCATGGATGATGTGTCTCGCCTTTTGGATTTTGATTTACTGTATGCACCTCTTTTGTTCTGAGTCAGGCGCGTTCCTTATCTATGCTGCAGTGAATGTGAGATCCTGGCTGGAGGTTATTGCCAGGACCGGAAAAAGGATAAGGTACCTAGGGGAAAAGGTCGGAAGCGAGGATAAAGGGTCGGAAGGGAAGGGGGGAGGAAGAAAATCTAAATACCGATGTGGGACAAGATTGGAGGGAGGGCGTATGCTCTCGATTTCAAATTGAGGAATGTATGTTGGTCTAGGACTATATCTACAGCTTGGTTACTATGTAAAAGCAGAAGAGATATACAGGAAACCAGAATGGATGGCGGCTGATTGCATGGGACTCGAAGATCGGGGCCCTGCTGTCTTGCTTCTCTCGCCTTCTCGCTTTTGTTGAGAACATAGTGGGCAAGTGGACTGTGGTCAAACACGTGGTCAAGCGGTCCCCTGCATTAGCGATCTTGTCACACAAAGGACGCTCCGTATCATGTGCCGCATGATGGACTGCAGTCCATTGTGGTATACAGCAGAGCAGAGTGAGGCTTCACCTGCGGCATTGCTAGTTGTGTTATGAAAGTTGAAGATGGAGAACGCTCAAGATAGGTAAGTGAATTCAAACATGTCGGATGCCATCGCTGCTAGCGCCTATGATACACTCCCACTTTTCCCCCTTCTCCGTCTATGCACTCTTGTCCAGAGCCCCGTCGCTCCTAAATACCTGCTCAGCAGTCCAAGGCTCGCTGGTCAAACACGTCAGACCAGCCCTGGGCTCGCACGTCTTGCGGCCGCTCAGCGGACCAGGACTGGGCATAGCAATGCCCTGTGCAGCGTACTTTCGTCCCTGAGCCTCCAGCGCATCTCGTGCTTCGCGCTGCCCACGCTCCTCGGCAGCCTTGACGTCCTTGCCTGCGTCGCCGGCCAAGCCAGCTGCGCCACCACTCGCACCCGTTTGCTGTGCAGCTGCTTGAAGCGCCTTGAGCAGCTCGGTGGTGGATTCGGGAGTCAGGTCCTCGTAGTAGTCGTCGTTGATTTGCACCATGGGCGCGTTGACACACGCGCCTAGGCATTCTACTTCTGTGAAGGTGAAGAGGCCGTCGGCTGTTGTGTGGCCTGGGGTTATGCCTAGGTGCTTTTCTATCGCTTCCATGATCACGTCGGAGCCGACGCCGCCAAGTTGGCAGGGTGTCTATTTTAATCGTCAGTTGCAAAGCTCATGCCGATGCCTAGCTGCGGTATTGCATTAAGATTGGAGAACGTACGGTTGTGCAAGCTTGAATGTGGTAGCGACCGACAGGGGTGCGGTTGTACATGGTGTAAAAGGTAGCGACTTCGTAGACGCGCATCGGGGGCATCTCGAGGATCCGCGCGACTTCATTCATGACGGAAATGCTTGTCCAGCCGTGCTGACGCTGACCGAGATCTAGCAGAGGCATGACGGCGGCCTTCTTGTACTGTGATGGGTAACGGGCGATGATTTCTTCAATGAGAGTCTCGTTCGTTGCGTTGAATTTGAAAGGGATGTTGGGGTTGTTGTCGGGGGAATCGCGGTGCTTGGGAAGACGGTTAGCATTGTCGCTCCTGCAGTATCTGGACTTGCTTGTATCGTACAACTTGGAGGGCATCGCTGGCCACCCTCGAGCTCACGGCAAAGGACCTCTGGATCTGCTGGGGCTGGCGCACGACGACGACGCGGGCAGACGAGCGCAGAGCGCTGCTACCTGCGCGGTAGAGCATCGGTGCGAGCTTGAATGCCATAGTGCGGGTGTGTGTAGGATGGTATGTGTTGGCTGCCCGTCAATGTCAATGCAGCAGGCAAGGAAAACGGAAGACGTCGACAATAAGTTCTTAGTAAGCGTGTCGTTCATTGGACGTGATGATCTGCACCTGCGTCAAGTCCCGTTTCGCCTGGTGCCACTTGTTGCCCCTCAGTAGTGACTAGATCTTGTAGTGCAATTCCACGCTCTGTCTCTTTGCTTATCTGTCGACTGTGCTTGCTTTCTCCGCGCTGCCTACTCTGTCTGGGTCGCCTTAAGTACTGGTGCCTGCAAAGATATCATCTGATTTCGCAACGTCCACGCCATTCCAAACGACCTCAAAGGTCCCCACACCCTTCACCATGGCTTTCAAGGACAACCTTGATGCCGAGTTTCCTCCCATGACCAATGATCTTCTTCTGAGAACCGCACGCAATGAAGAAGTAACACATCCACCGATATGGGTCATGCGCCAGGCGGGACGATACCTGCCCGAGTATCACAAAGAGAAGGGCACCCACGACTTCTTTGAATGCTGTAGAAGTCCCGAAATCGCATCGAACCTTACGTTACAACCAATTGATCGCTACCCGGAGTATCTCGATGGCTCAATCATCTTCTCAGACATTCTCGTCGTACCGCAAGCGCTGGGCATGGAGGTGAAGATGACTGAGGGCAAGGGCCCAGACTTTCCCAACCCATTGAGATCGCCCGAAGACCCGCAATACAAGCAAATTCTAGACAAGCAAGTAGACGTCAAGGCTGAGCTCGACTACGTCTACAAGGCCATCACACTCACACGCAAGAAGCTAAATGGTCGCGTGCCACTCTACGGCTTCTGCGGTGCGCCTTGGACGCTGTTATGCTACATGGTCGAAGGCGGCGGCAGTAAGATCTTCTTCAACATCAAGCGCTTCATCTACACATACCCAGAAGAAGCAAAGAAGTTGTTGCAGAAGATCGCAGAGGTCTGCGTCGAGTACCTGGCGCTGCAGGTCAAGGCAGGCGCACAGCTCATTCAAGTCTTTGATTCTTGGGCAGGCGAGCTATCGCCTTCGGCTTTCCGCGAGTTCTCGCTGCCGTACCTGACGCACATTGCTTTCCATTTGCCTGCTCGACTGAAGGAGCTTGGACTGCCGAGCATTCCCATGCAGGCATTTGCCAAGGGCGCGCCCTACGCCTTCGATTACCTTCTTGATACTCCCTACGATGTCATCAGTCTGGACTGGCTGCACGATCCTTCAGAGGCTTACGCAAAGGCGCAAAAGAAGGGCAAAGTTGTGCAAGGTAACATGGATCCCGGTGTACTATATGGCAACGAAGAGGCTCTTGAGCATGCTGTACGTGAAATTGTGAAAGGATTTGACAAGGGGAAGAAGGGCTGGATCTGCAATCTAGGGCATGGTGTTACCCCTTTTGTGGACCCTGAGAAGCTCAAGTTCTTCTTCAAGATGATCAGGAAGTACACGCTGGAGGGGCATGAGCCTTGATTGAAGTTGTCTCCATGGGCTCCATCTGTACAAATGACGGCCTAGCATACGCGCAGGACAGCTTCTCCGCAAAGAAAATAGCAATACTTCTGAGAAATCTGTAGGGCGATCTATCGAACATGGGGTACAGTGCATTGCAGGCATGCTGTCAAGTGTCGAGTAGTTAGAAGGGCCGATCACGTGCATGACCATCACTCCACATCTCTGCCACAACCCCAAACTGAGCTTGGAACTTTCCGCATCTCAAACTCCACCACCTACCTAGACCTCACACTCTCACACACACGCCGCCAATATGGACGTCCGTCCGCTCCGCACAAGCGACATCCCCGCAGTACAACTAGCGAATCTAACAAACCTCCCCGAAAACTGTACGTCACTCCAATCCCCCACACCCACCCTCTGTCCCCCCCGAAAAAGAGAAACAAGAAACTAGAAACACTCCCACCACTACAAAGCAAACACAAAGCTAACAACCCCCTGCGTCGACAAAACAGATTCCCTAAAATACTACCTCTACCACGCCCTCTCCTGGCCCCAACTCTCCTACGTAGCAATCGACACCTCCGCCTCCTCCTCCCCCTCGCACCTGAAAATAATCGGCTACGTCCTCGCGAAAATCGACGAAGATAACCCCGCAACAGGGCACATCACATCTCTGAGTGTGATGCGCACACACCGACGCCTCGGACTAGCGGAGAAGCTCATGCGCCAGGCCACGCGCGCAATGAAGGAATACCACAATGCAAAGGATGTATCTCTGCACGTGCGCTGCTCGAATGAGGCTGCAATAGGCTTGTACACGGGGCGGCTGGGGTTCAAGCGCGAGCGAGTTGAGAGTAAGTACTATGCTGATGGGGAGGATGCGTGGTGTATGCGGTTGGTGATTCCCGAGGAGGAGGAAGGGGATGCGGGGGAGCAAGGGGTTAGTGTTGGTGCTGATGAGGGGGGTGCGGTGGGGAGTGCGGGTAAGGGGGATGATGGACAGGAGGGGGAAGGGCTAAGGAAGGTCAAGGTTGGGAGACAGCTTGGTGTGGGGGATTTGGTGGAGGTTAATGAGCGGAAGGAGGCTGGGGAGGTTGTTGCGTGATGAGGCGACGGCGGTAAAATGCAAGGGCATGAGGGAGTGCATAGTTCTGCCTCCTGTTTCCTCCGAGCTAGGGAGAGTGTCACGGCGAAGACGAGCAGTGAATATCCATGTGCAGTGACGAAAAGGCACACGTTACACAATAGACGCATCTACCCTCTCGACACATTGAACAAGTCAGTTGTGAGCGCTTATTCATTGCATTTGACATTTCAGGCTTTCAATATTATACATGCCCTAGCTCCTCCATCTCTGAACCTTGAACACAAGGGTAGTACAGAGCATCAGTCTGTTACCTGGAGCTCTAGTAGGCCTTTTGCAGGCCTAGACTCATAGACTCATGGCGTCATGTAGAAACGCAGTTTAGCGGGAGAAGGGAGTGGTGCCGGTGCCCCACCAGTTAAGGAAGAGCGACAGGCCAACGGTCTCGGTAATGCGGGAGACGGCAGTGATGGCTACGACCTCCCAGGGACGGCTCTCAGTGACAATCTGGCTGACCAACTGCTTACTATTAGCATCGGAAACAGATTCTGCATGTGATCCAGAGGAGCGAGCACTTACAGAGGGAGCGTTGGAGGCAAAGAAGACGAGGAGACCAAGGTAGGCAGCACCCTTACGAGAGACGGTGCCAGTAGCGTTGAGCAGAGCAGCGGTACCGTACGATTGCAGAGCAGAGCCAGTCAGAGAAGATCCCCAGGCGGCGACAGCGGAAGCAGCTTCCTTGGACTTGGCAAACTCCTCGGTGGTGTCAGCGCGGCGGGCGCGGTGGTAAGCATCGCCGAACAGGGGAGTCAGGACGGCGAGGGATACAGCGTGGTTGAAGGCCGTGCCAAGAGCAATGGCAGAGGGCTTGACAGGGGGAAGGTCTGGGCGAAGAAGAAGCTGGTCAGCGAATGGTCTCGACGTACTGGAGCTCCGGATCGGATTCGCAATGGGAGCTGGCTGGACGGGGCAAGACAACAATGCAGCACCTCATCGCGAGAGCAATGCCTCGGGCGACTCGAAGGAATCGAGCTGACTCTACAGAAGCTCATTGAAGGCTTCTGTGAAGACAGCGAGATCTACGATCAAGCATCTAGGTAGCTAATGGGAGCAATGGAAGGTAAGCTTACAGTGGAGAGTGGCCATTGTGCGAGTATTGATGTGGTTAGATGCGAGAAAGATGCAATTCGCTGAAAGATAGAGCTAGATGATTATTGTGCAGGAGATGGAACAAGAGCAGGGCAGAGAAAGGAACAGGCCAGAATATGAATGGCATTCTGGATCCTTGGTCAAGGACAACAATCGACGTCATGACATCACGTGGCTGACCGTCATTGTGCCGTTCTGGGCCTCTTGCGTCGTCGAATCGATCGCCAAACGGGCGCCAACTTCCTAGAATTTGCGGGGTGGAGCGTCGGCTCAACTTGCCTACGCGTGCCACGCACGCTATCACAGCTTGCACGGCCACCTACTGTTAGGATGTCCCTTGTATCAGCTTCGTTGTCGACCGCTGAGCCTCACTTGCCTACGAGGGCTCGAGCAGTGACGATGCCATATCCTGTCTAGATTCTCAAGCTGCGATGCTGGGTACACATAGTGCATGTTGTCATGTATAAAGTCGGTATACGAGTATGTGAGACCGTGTATGGAGCAAAGAGAAGACGTCTGAGTCTGAACTCTTGACCGTATTGAAGTTCCAGATTTCAAAATTCTGAAACTTCAAATTTCAGTGCACCCAATGCAGGGTCTCTTGATGGGATGGAGGCCAGGCAGACCCCATGCTGCGATGCATCGTATCGCTCAAGAATAGGCGACAAAATTAGGAGAGTCGATATTAGAAAGTCATAGGTCCACCGTTTCGCTGAGGGTGAGCTCGATGCTAGGTATGTGCGATCCACATCCTCTCAGACACAAGGCCTTCTCCAGGACTCTAAAGCGGCTCAAGCAATATCTACAGGTATCATGCATGCTCTAGACTTCTCCTACACCTTTTTGTCGTCTCCAATAGTCTCGAGGCGCTCTTCTCCACGAGTCTCCTGTGGCTTGACAATGTCGCGAGCTCCGGGAGTAAGATAGGCTCTATCAGTCTCTCCAAGCTGCTCGCCGACCGGCGGCTGCCACTTTGAGCTTCGCCAAGCCGGCACATGCATGATATACATTGTGTCAATCTCTTCGAGGGTGCGACCTTGCGTCTCGCAGAGGAAGAAGTAGATGATGAAGATGGCGACAAAGTTGGAGCCTGCAAAGACGTATCCGTACCCGAATTTGATGTCATTCGTAATAAAAGGAGTGAAGAATGCGATGAGGAAGTTGAAGGTCCAGTTTCCAGAGGTAGCAAGACCCATCGACTTGGCACGGTAACGGCTGGGGTAAAGTTCGGGAACCAAAGACCAGACAATGGGTCCCCAGGTAATGGCGTACGAGAAGATGAACAGCGCAGCCATGACAATCATGACAATACCGGCCGTATGACCCATTGCGTCTGGGCTCTTCTCATCTGGTCCAGAGTGTGGGAGATAGAGGAACTGTCCAATGGATGCGAAGATGAGCAGGAAAATCGTCATGAAGGTGCCGCCAACCATGAGTGCCTTGCGACGACCAAACGTCTCAACAACGTAGAGACCGAAGAAGGTGGAGCCAAAGTTGATAGTACCAAGAATCAGCGCTGTGACGAACGAGTCTTGCAGTCCAACACCGTTGAAGATGGTCGTGCCGTAGTAGAAGAAGAAATTGGCGCCTGTCAATTGTTGCAGGATCTGGAGCGTGATACCCAGAATCGTCCTGTAAGCCATGCGTGGCCCTGTGAAAATCTCGTACCAAGGGTGGTTAACACCACCGGCTGTCTCTGCTTCAAACTTCTCTTTGATCTCAGTGAATTCTCTGACGACTTCAACGTGGTTTTCGGGAACGCCGTAAGAGAGCGCGATGGTCGTTCTGGCTTCGTCAACTTTGCCCTGTCGGTAGTCCCAGCGAGGCGACTCGCGAAGAGTCATAATGCCGACGGCCATGATGACGGGGAAAATCCAACCAATACCGATAGTCGTCCTCCACGACGTGGGGCTGTCGATGGTCTTGGTGCCCAGGTTGATTGCATCTGCGAGGAAAATCCCAAAGGTGATGAACAATTGGTAGGCGCATACGAGCGCACCACGAATCTGCCTCGGCGCGACTTCTGACTGGTACATGGGAGTCATGACAGACAGACCACCAACGCCAAATCCGGCAATCAGACGGCCAACAGCGATCTGTTCCCATGCAGACTGAGATGCAACTTGAATGATCAAGCCCACAGAGAAAATGATACACCAGAGGACGATTGCTCGTCGACGACCGAGTATATCCGCTGCAAAGCCGTTTCCGAGAACACCAACAAGAGTGCCGATGGAGAGAAGACCTAAAAAGCGTCAGAAGGCGTCTAGGAGCGTGTTTGAGAAGCTCAGACTAACCGACAATGAGACCAGCGCGAACGTTTGAGAAGTAGTAGTTTCTGCCGTCGTTGATGTCACCAGAGCCGTTGTAGGTGCCGAAACGTCTCAGGAAGTCGGTCATCTCCAGGAATCCAGAGATCTGGCCAGTATCGTATCCAAAGACAATGCCCCCCATCGAGACCAAGATGGCCATGGCGATGATACGGCCTCTGAACATTGTCACTGGTCGGGTATCAAGGCCCTTCTTCTCAGCTTCTGCAAGACTGGCATCCTCCTCCACCGACTTCTCCTTGGAGCCAAGGAGGTTGCTGATAGCTCCCGCCATGGTGACAGTAGAATGTGTACAAAGCACAGTCGGAAGTCAGACCCGAAAACTGGGAAGGAAGTTGGGGCACCGCGCGCTTTATACGAGGGGGTGCAAGGCTGCGAATGATCCGACCTTGGTTCACCGTCTGTTCAAGTGTGGGGACGCGGTAATACTCTGTTGCAGCACCGGTTGATGCCGCGTTGAGGATGAGCACTGGGGCTAAATCGCAGCACGCGTAGCTCCGCAGCAACGCGAAGTATGATAGGCCCAAGAGCCAGGTAGCGAGGCTTAGGATAAACGCTTCCGAGGTGAGCTCAGTAAGCAGCACAGGAATGAGACGAACAATAGTGCAGCGGGACAAATAACGACAACTGTGTTGTCGGGCGATGGGGTCGTATTTAAGAGCAGAGCGGCTGATAGCCGTAAACGAAGCGGTTTTCGATAGTGGCTATTTGATGCCGCTAGAAGCTAGGGCAGAGGGTAGGCCGAAAAGCCGGGGGCCCAGCTGACTGCTGTTGCTATGCTTAGTCGCTGTGGAGTCGCTCCATGGGGGACGGGGCGACTGGCGCGGAGGTTGCATTGTCTGGTCGTGCCAGGCGCGGGCATGTAACAATGTCATCATGTGGAAGGAGGAGTGGAGGATCTGGCAAATGCCGCTGGTGGTTCGTCTGCGCCTCTGCCGGCGCCATTCGCGGCCAATTTATGCTTGGCAGCAGCCACCCGCATCACCGTCGTCATCGCAAAATCAAGACTGCGAGACGCTCTCGCTGCGGCCAGCAAAAGGCCTCCTGTATGTGCACCGCATCTGCTTGAACGCACTCACAAACGACGCCGAGGGAGGAGCATCGCCCTGTTGCTGACTTGAAAGGGGGTCCAAGCCCGTTGCAGCTGCGATCTGGATCAGCGGCGCTACTGATGGGCGACCATGAGCACATTGCATGGGCAACGCACACTCGGCCAACCCTTGCACGAGCGACGCGCATTCAGCCTGATTGAGTGAGTCGTTGAACATGATACTACTGCGACAGGCGCGCGAGTTGACGAGGCCGATGATCTCGCGTGGACAATGCGCGACGTCTCGAAGCCAGTCGTGCTTCTTCGCGTCTTCCGGCTCTTGCTCATCTGAAGGGGCCGACCGCCTGACCCAAGGAAAAGCTTGACGCTTGCGACTCACTGATTCGGCTTGCAAAATTTCCAAGACGACTCGTGGTCTTGCTAAGCATTGTGCTGACACCTCCGTCGGTAACGTACGCACGACGAGCCTGTGTACTTCCGTATCTTCCGTCGGCAGACGAGTCACATCGAAAACAAGCCCCCAACGCGCGAAGAGCGCTGCATTTTTCTGGAATAGTCTTCCCTCGTATTGGCTCACCTCAAATTGCATCGGCTCTGATGCTACCACCACATCCGTGCCTGCTCGATGCCCAAGATTTGACACAATTTGACACGCTGCCGTGTCGGCTGCTGGCGCGCGGCAGAGCCTGTTTAGCAGCTCTTCCACTTTGACCCGTTCATCGGCTGCATGCTGGTCTAATAAACAAATCACCGATCCAAGTGCAGGACTGCCCACTGGAGCTTTGATCAAGACGAATTTCCTGTCGACCTGGCCGATAGCTTTAGCCTGTGCCAGCTGCTTTGCAGTCAGCTCTGGCGGTTCCATAGTCATGTGGCTGGACATGGACTTGGGCCCCCTAACGCTGCGTGAACGATCGTCTCTAGTCGAGATGTTGGTCGCACAAGGTATTTCGACTTCTGCAGACGCAAAAACAGGATTGCGCCATCTAGATAGCACGCTTTGCAACCACCGTGACTTCTTGCTTTGCTGCGCTGCTTGAGCTCCAGGGGTCTGCTGTGCACTGAGGATAGACTTGATGCGGCCTGAACTTCGCGAGAAGCGCTGCGCCTCGACCTTGGCATCTTGCTCCTGCGTGACGCACGCATTTCCCGTCAAAGCATCGAGCTGAAGAAGTTTGTGCGTGACTGGATCTCGCCAGATGACATTTCCGCCTTCTGCATAACATGGACTCGAGCACTTCTGGGTGCTCCTTCCCAAAGAAGCAAAAGCTTGGCTCTTGTCGTCTTTGCCGTGCGTCACGGACGGCAGGGCATCAGAGGGACCTCGCGTCTTTGTCGTCGCCTCGTTGCCCTTGCGAACTTTGCTGAGCGTCGCGGAGGCTGTGACATCGTTGCAGCTAGCAGCGGACGTGCTTGTATCCATTTGAGGTGTAATTTCACTTCTGTGAAAATTCTTGTAGGATGGCACTTTGCTCCAGTACACCTTCCTGAGCGTCAGCGGCTGACAGTGGCGAGAATGAAGCCATTCATGGACCATCTTTCTGATAAGCGCTGCGGCTTCATATGTAGACATCGACGAATGCTTGGTATCTATCCAGAGACAGAGAGCAGGCCACATATTGCGGCGCCTGGGAAGGTCTTTGATTTGATGTGACCCTGAGCAAGCTCGTCTTGACCCTGCGGTGCTTAAGCATCTCGCGGAATTTTCTTCCTCGATCCCAAAATAAGATCGCTCAAAGATGTCGTTGATCTGACCGTACACGGCAGAGGCACCAGCACTTTCATTCAAGGGCATCCCATCGAGGCCAATGAACTGGAAACCTTGATTTGGTTGACCAACCAAGCAGATGAAGCCAGTGACCCTCAGTCGAGTAGTAGATGCTCGCACAGCATCCCATTGATCGACTGGCGGCGCCTGAAAACCACACAGATGCTTCAGCACACGACGAATATCATCGATACCAATCTTGTTATCAGCCGCTTGCTTGCCCCGAGCCAACCCTCTGCGTATGCCACTCCGACATAATCGACATTCCAGATCTATTGGTCTTCTGAAGGCCAATATATGATGTGCAACGGTGTGAAGAGTACTCTCAAATTGTGCCGCTTGCTCTGACGGTGTATTCAGAGCCTGCCGTGCCTTCCTGCGGACAGGCACGTTGTCAAAGAGACCCGCCACTGCAACGTGTGTACCGTGCGGGTTGGGCGCAAGAAGCGCATTGGCGTCGCAGCGGCTCTATCGCCTGATAGATTGGTCATGCTTGAGTGCGATTGCCGTGAGAAACCGCACAGACTGCTGTCTAGAGACTATGCGAACATGGGAGACTGCCGCGAGTGCACTGAGAAACGGTAGTCGGTGACAGTCCTCTCCAGACGAGAGCAGAGGGTCTTGTTCGACTAGTGTCGTGGTTGGCATGCCGACCCCATTGTCAGACAGCGAGCAGTCCCCTGCAGCAAAATCCACCAGCAGCTCTATTTTAGAAGCGCCGGCAGTCAGCGCATTGCGCAGGAGGCCAACAACAGTATCGTCCATGGAAGTGATCCGAGCTGCTGCATCGATCTGGGCAGCGACAGAGGGTGCCAACGACTCGACTTTGAATCGACGAGCGGAATTCGACATTGTCCTCTCTTGATTCGCGACTTTTCCTTGAAACAATGGAATTTACTTTCAAACGCTACAGCAGACCGACGCATACATGCGGAAGCGACTGCAATCTGACTGACACATTGCCGTGTGCAGGGGTAAGAAGTTACTGGTTTTTGGTGAGCAACCATGGCACCTTCCAAGTGAGGTCGCAGAGGTACACTTGCATCCAATGGCAGGCGTGAATGCAACGAGTGCTTTGAAGCCCAAGCGTAAAGCAAAGTTAAAGCCGGTGAGAGCTCAGCTCAGAAGTCGCAGGTGATCTCTGCGGCTCTTACAGCTCCAATGGGGCCGCGGCGAAGCCTCATCACGTGGCGGATGGCGATCAAGCCGCGATGCATAGCAATCGAGACTGCTGGAGTGCAGGTGGTGATGACGGAGTGCTACGCTGGTTGATAAGAGAGGTTAGGGGGAGCAGGCTGACGGCAGCTGGATGCCTGGAGGCCCGAAACACGCAGCCCTGTACAGCAACAGCGGTGCCTCGCTGGCAGCAATCGTGACACACGACCTCCTCACTCCAATCCAAGGTCCACTCCCATAGAAGGACAATTCACGCCGAATGATGGCGTGCAAGGCCAATGGAAACTCCAGACGACCCATCCGTATCCTCCCCTTCCCCGCAAGCCACCAGCCCAAATCAAAGACGTCGAGACGAAAAATCAATTCGCGATGCCATCCGCCGATCAAGTCCCGCTCCCCGCCTTGCCCATTGTTTACACTCCCGGTCTCACTTGTTTACCCTCGCACCTCCCTACCCACATCACCATATTGTCCCGCAGCCACAGCCTTTCCTTCTTCGCTTCTCCTCTCGCCCTCTTCTCCTCTTCGCCAGCAGCATACACTTTTCACGAGCATCTTCCACCTTTCCGACCGCGAGCCTGTCCCAGCATTCCGTCTAGCAGCGTCGATAAATCTGCATGCAGTAGCTCTTCTACGCACAAGCCCCAAAAGTGAATCATCACCCCACCTACACCTCCACACCCCAGCTTACCTCCAAGCTGCCGCCGTGTTACTGCCTGCCGAGCGCTTAGTCGCGTTACTTGCAATCGCCCTTCACAGACAGCCTCTTTGCCTCGTTCCCCTGCCGTCACTGCTGCGACCCGGTTGCCATCCATCGCACGTCTGGGGGAGAAAATAAAAAAAAGGCGGCGAGCTCCCATACCCCCACATCCTTAGTCTCTGCATACCACAGACCCTTTCGCCATGTCCGACATCGACATCACGCGTCGCAATAAGAAGCCACGTCTTGTGACGCCGGCCGAAAAGGAAAAGCTAGACGAGTTCCTGGACATGATTCATTACTCTCAACGGTACGCTGCCACACCAATCCCGACCCAAAGTCCAAGATGCTTGCCTCTGCTTTGCGCCGAGCAGCAGCAGCAAACCTGCTCGCGCGCAAAGAGTATCCATGCAGCATCCGGACCAGCCAGTCACCCTCTCCTCTCGCGTCCTGCATGCTAACGCGCAAGACGCATCCAACAGCTATAGTGACGACGAATTCGAGTACCGCCACGTTCAACTGCCCAAGAACATGCTCAAGGCTATCCCAAAAGACTACTTTGACCCGCGGGGCACGCTCAAGCTACTATGGGAGGAAGAATGGCGAGGACTAGGCGTAACACAGAGTCTAGGCTGGGTGCACTACGAGGTGCACGAGCCTGAGCCACACATTCTGCTTTTCAAGTATGTTCTTCCCCCCTCCGACTCTTATCCGCCGAGAACTCTTACCCTTCCCGCTTCCATCTACCTCGTTTCCCCGCCCCCGCCACAAGCAAATAGACACGATCATAACAATGAGAAAACTGACAGGAAGCCACAGGAGGCCTAAGAATTTCCAGGCACCAGCGTGAACGAAGCGAAGCGGGGCGAACAGACACACCCCCATGCGCCCACGAAAGCGCTTCCCACGTACAGTACAGCGAAAATGAGGAAAACGCGATCACGGCCGCAAAGAACAGGATTTTGGGGACAATAGGGAGAACCAGAGACATTGTGGTATATTCTTTTTTTTTTATTGGACGAGAAATGAGAACGAAATGGCATACGGATTGCATCTGGCTCGGCGCTGGTTGGTCAGTCGTTTGTTTGTTTTATTTCCCCTCTTGTGCCATCTTCGTCTTCGTGCAGCACTATGAATGTCAGGATTTAACGCTCTCTGCGCCTGGGTCTCTTCTTCTTCGTCTTGGGAGAATGGTGTATAGTCATTTGTCTTTGCGCCATGGGATAGCACGAACCTCACTCCTCTCCTCCCTGCACCGTATCAGCATACCCTCACGGCACAGATGACCATCAAGAGCAAACACATGTACGACCCAGGACATGCACAAGGCACCCAGTCTACACCCAACGCAAGACCGAAGCGCCGCGCTCATTCTGACCAGCACTTGCAAGACCCAATATTCGTCTTTTTGTCGACATGGCAGCAGCGCGATTTACCGCAATTTTCAGAATCAATCAGCGTGCCGTCGAGCCAATATTCCTAGGAATTAAACAATTTAGTAATTCAATATCCTTGGGGGTTTGCAGCTTGAGATTAGGAAAGCGGAGGGAGAAGGAAGACGAGTGGTCATGTTGTACTGTTGTACTTACCAATGTTCCATTATTGCAGTCCTCGCTGAGTCATACTTTGTCAGCACAATCGTATTCTGTGGAGGCTGGTGGGAAGGGGTTTCGAGTGAGAAGGCGGCAAGGGCAGAGGATGCTATGGAGAAGAAGAAGGTGCGAAAGGAGACAACTCACGTTATCGCGTAGACTGCGGGTTGCAGGAATGCAATCGATAGCGTGATAAGAGTGGTCAGATGCATGATTGGAAAATCTAGGTCAATGGACTCCTTTTTTGGAGTACGTTTGAAGGCGCTCCGCAGGCTCTATGCAAGCTCAAGTACGAGGTCAGGAGCGCAGCTTACATATAAAGGTAGTCATAATCCTGGACTGACAAGCGGTATCCGGCGACGCCTACGCTGCGCATGTGTATAGAGTAATAGGCTCGGACCTAGTGCTCAAATGGTAGACGACAAGCACCGTCTTTCGACGTGTCTGCAGGGATATATGTGGCCCTTTCTGTACTGGCTGAAGTAGCTACCTGAGTGGAGACAGTCGAATGCAGTACTTGCGGACCGAAGGGGCAGTTTATCCCTCGACTGCGAGAGCTACGACGAACTAGTCATGCCTTGGAATAGTTTCTCGCCAACCCTCCTGGCGCGGCCAACTAACATTAGAATCCTTGATGGCCCTTTCCAGGTTTTGAGTCTATCGAGGGAGGTTGTAGAGCCTCGAGTCTTCGGCGAGCCCGTTGTTTATTCAGCCCAGTCGTGCTGCTCAGTCATCTCGTTGTCGGAAACGCCGAGGATGGTTTTGATATCTTTGTCGCTGTCGCTGCTGAGCCAGCTAGCCGGTCGAAGCCATCTCTTCGCGAAAGCGAACAGGCTTCGGGTTGGGGTCGAGCAGTGAAGAATCTGGCGGTGACGGAAAGGGAGCTCTCTTGACACAGGCCCTTCTTTCTCGCAACTGCCACTAGAGCATCGCTGAGCATGTAGGGCGTCATTGTTCAGCTCGTGCGTTCCTCCAGTGCTACATAATGGGAGGTCGCAGGTGGGCCTACGCCCTTTGCCATTGTTAGGATCCTTCGCAGCGCCGATTTCCTCATCGTCGTCATCAATTATGATGGCCGTCTCTCTTGTATTGCTGTAAGGAGGAGAATTCTTCTGCGCGCGAGACGGTATCTCACCACCCAGCGTCACGCACATCTTGACTAACCAGTCCATTCGTTCTTCCGCTTTCCTGTCATGGCTGTTTGCGACTTGCTCCAGTGACTTGTCCATATCAGGTCCGATGCCCAGCAGTCTCAGGCCGACTAGATCTCTAGCAATTAGTAGAGTACAGCCCAAATTTGTTTCTTACAATACTTACACGCGCTCCGATATCTGAACTCAAATATAGGCTTGTATAATCCAGGCAGAGCGCTTGTCCGGAACCATTCGTAATCATTGGCAACCGCGGTGCTCGGTCCGAGACTGGGTACTGTCAGCAATAGGCACCATCTCCCGAATGTTCTAAAAGGTGAACGAGCTTACTTAACGGCATGACTTGTCTTAGCATCGATCGTGGCTTCTTTGAATATCTTCTCTCGTCTCCGCGGCGCTCTCAGGCATATCTGATCCAATTCAGGCTCCATGGTTACACTTCGAAATTCGAGCGTAATTTTCCCCAAATGCTCAGCCTGTCTAGACACTTCTTGATCCAGAATTCTTTGTTCCTCGATGCTCTTTCCTTTTGCACGAGCAGGATAAGCTTGATCGCAAGTCAGCGTTACGCTGGTAGGTACAATAATGCCGCAACTTACCATCGTCAAAGTCTTTGAAGCAGAACGGCCTGTCTTCGGTGATACCCGTCTGTGGATCGTGGAATGCGCAATGGCGAATCGTGTACAGCCAGTCAGTGTTGATTTCATCTGGACTATGGCAGATCATTTCCCCCGGACAACCGTCGAAACACACCTCAACTTCGACACCATATTTGAAGAAGTGATCGTAGCCCCTAGCGAACTGGTACGTAATGAAGAATTCAGTATCAGGAAGACTTTTGATATAGCGAATGGTCATGTCTTCCGCAGGTTTCGTCTGCTCTGCTGGATCAAGATATTCTTCGCATTGGGAATCACCTATGCAAATGTTTACCTCCACGCTGATGGGTGGGTCAACAGCCATTGCTGATCTAAGTTTGCATGTGCAATTGAAGCTGGACATGTACAGGAAAGGAGAGTGCATCAGTTTCGTACATTGAGTCAGAGGGCAACCGGTGTCTTGAGCTCTCAGGTACGTTTGGGTTCTGAGGGCTGCTTTCAATTCGTCTGAGGCATGTTTGAGGCGACCTTGAAGTATGCTGCCTCATTCATTTGGAGAACTGCTAGAGCTGATTGAATTCGTAGGTCAAGCCCAATGGATTCTATGGTTGCTTTGCATGGAGAGATGCGCTGCTGATCCATCATAGGATTGTCGTCAGCTAGGCGTCGACGAGCTCCTTGTTATATCTATTAGCACTTCTGCGAGCCACATGCTCTTCTGAGCGCTACTCATGGTTGACCAAGATTTGTTGCTTCACCTAAGACGACGTATGTGTATCCTTTGTACAGACTGTAGGCAGTGTGAAGTCGAAGCTGCGATGACGTCGTCCTGTCAAAGCTGGTGAGGTGAGGACGGCACGTTCCGCAGTTCGCCGAGATCTCCAAGACATCAAACTGCCGAAACAAGTATCCGCGGCTGGAGCTTCACGAAGCACTTCAACAAGGACAAGACTCCTGCAGCTTGGTACATTACACCAGAGAATGTAGTTCAAGAAAACTGCTCCTGAGTAACGCATTTGTTGTCTCTAGCATATGAACCTGTGACCAGCCAAGACATGAGACAGGTTCTGGATCCCTCCATGTCTACTCCACAACTTGGAGGTGCAGCATGGCCTATTGGGACGCTAAGCAGGCGCCAAACCAATGGCCCGCTTAGTGGAGAGTACCTACGATCCCTCGGTAGGAAGATTTGCACTCCACTGCGACAACCTCGAGGTGCCTGTTTTTGCAATTGTGCCGTAAAGGGTCGCCCTCCAGGAATATGACTTTCAGTCCGAGTATTGTGATCGTTGGAGCCGGTGTCGGAGGCTTGGTGACAGCCTTGCAGCTTCATGCCAATGGCTACAAGAACATCCGTGTGTTCGAAGCTGCAACCCAATTGACTTCGCTGGGAGTCGGCATCAATGTCCAGCCTCATGCCATTCTTCTGCTACGCGATCTTGGGCTACTGCAGGCCCTTGAAAACACAGGCGTCGAGACACAGGAGCTGAACTACTATGACCGCTTTGGCAACCCCATCATCAGTGAGCCAAGGGGGAAATTTGCAGGCTACAAAGTGCCGCAGTTCAGTATCCACAGAGGTCATCTGCAGATGCTCTTGTTCGACGCGGTCAAGGATCGTCTAGGTCCCGATTGCGTCCATTTGAACCACACTCTTGATAGCTTCTCTGGAAACGAGGATTCTGGAAAGCAGACAACCGTCCGCTTCGTGCAGAAGAGAAGTGGCGACCCGGCAGCGACGCCAGAAGTACAAGCTGACATCGTCATCGCGTGCGACGGCATCAACTCCACTGCGCGTAAGATCCTTTATCCTGATGAGGGGCCACCGAAGTTTTCCGGGAGAATTCTGTGGAGAGGCTGCCTGAAGCGCGATCCATATCTGACAGCTGCGAGCATGATCTGGTCGGGTCATGCAGATCAGAAGTTCATAGCGTACCCAATTTCCAAGCAGGCGCAACAGTCAGATCCTCCACAGTCACTCGTCAATTGGATTGCAGAGCTGCGTGTCAGAGACAAGGACGATCCGGATACCACACCTCCCGAGAAGACAGACTGGACCATGTCTGTCCCAAAGGAACGGTTTGCCGGAGAGTTCAAGGAGTGGACCTTTGGCTTCTTGAATGTTCCTGAACTCATCGACAATACAGATCGAGTCTATGAATATCCGATGTGCGACAGAGATCCTGTAGAAAGATGGAGCTTTGGCAGCTTAACTCTGCTTGGAGATGCAGGTGAGTCTGCCTTGAGTCGTGTGTAATATAGTTTGCTAATCGAATCCAGCTCATCCAATGTATCCGATCGGAAGTAACGGAGCTTCCCAAGCCATCTTGGATGCGGCCTGCCTTGTCAAGAACGTGATGGCTTGCAGAGAGACGAGAGACATCCCGTCAGCATTGAAGGCTTATGAGAATGAGCGACTCCCAACAACTGCGAAGATTGTCATGGCCAATCGCGGCAATGGGCCTGACCATGTTATGCAGATTGCGTACGAGAGGGCACCGGATGGCTTCAAGCACATCAACGACATCATTCCGCAGGAGGAGCTCGAGTCCATAGGATTAGCCTACAAGGCCATTGCAGGGTTTGAAGTTGATAAGGTCAACGACCTAGCGGTCAACTCGGAAGGGACTGCTGAGCGGTTGGGATTGCAGTCGCCGCAAGCATGGGTAGCATGTCCATAGACGCGGAACGAATCCATCAAGTGCTGATTCCAATCCTATGTGAATACAAAGTCTTTCAGGACAGGTGATCCGGCGAATTCGGGGTTGAGAAGGACACAACTTGAGAATGTCAGCGCATATGTCAGGCGTCACTAATGGGCGTACGTACTTCAGGAAATAGGCCAAGCCCTGCCGTCGTTTCTCGAGGAATTTGACTCGGAACCTTGAGACGAAGCTCTTGGGAGGAAGAGGGGGCATTGCTCGAGCTGAACCCGGGAACGTCTTCGCAAGTCGCTGTCGAAGATCATCAAACTCGGAGTATCGTTTGCGAAGCTTCAATTGGCCCCCCTAATACTTGTAAGGTGATTGATCTCAGAATTAAAGACTGTCGCGGAATGACCTACATCGAGCATTTCCACAGTACAGCTCCATACAACATATGCGCCTGCGCCAACGCTGTTGCCACTGATAACAGTGTAGTCGGTGATAGTCACCTGTTTGGCCCAGACTGACTTTGTAGACTCGGTTGATTCCTCGGTATTATCCTCAAGTGCAATCGGTTTGCGTCTACGCTGTTGCTGAACGGATTGATAGCTGATGTTCGAGGCAGCGCGCTGCCTTACCTTGGACCAGAATGGGGGTGTATTGTGTCTCCCTAGAGAGCTGCTGATGGACTGGTTATCATCGGCCTGAGCTTGTGAGCTGGCCGACATAGCTGCTGCAGTCATGCTGTCTCGGTGTACATATGCATTACACAACAAGGCAGAACTTCAATACCTAGTGTTCTTCCAGATGTTATCATCCGCAGCCAAGCACAACCAACAATGACGGAAGTTACGGGCGGGTCCCATTGACTTATAGATTGAGATGATCTCACTGCGTGCCCCAGTCGTTCCAAACTCACCAATACCGTCCGCCGCGGTGAATCCCAAAGTTTGCCGGGCTATGTCTCCAGTCAAGTTCACAATCATTGTTAGTTTGTCTATCATACATCGCCAGCAAACATGCCTCCGCCTCGATTACGGCTGCGCTCATTACGCCCGCTGAATTATCAGTCGACACATCGCTCCATACACACGACAGCCTCGCCGTTCCTTCGCCCATCGCAGCGCGTACCGCCCGCCGCAACCCCTTCAAAAGTCCACACCAGAACTCTTCGTTCCATTGTGCAACCTGCACCCTATCCTTCAAAGTACGATGCCGGCCTCCCTATTCTCGGCGCTTCTCCTCAGTCCGCGTACCAGCGTCGCATCGCCGCTGACGTCCTCCCACTTCGGACCGGCGTAGTCGCCATTAAGAAGGGCATGACAGCCTTCTTCGATCCATCCACAGCCAAGCGCACAGCCTGTACAGTCCTGCAAATAGACAATGCCCAGGTAGTCGGCCATAGAACTCAAAAGAAGCATGGCTACTTTGCAGTGCAAGTAGGCTCGGGACATCGACGGCCACGGAATGTGGGAAAGGCAATGATGGGTGTCTTTGCAGCTGCCGAAGTCAGTCCCAAGAGCGCTGTCAGGGAATTCGTGGTGCGAGATGTGCGTGGTCTGAAGAATGCGCCAGTAGGGCACTGGATTGGGGCAACTTGGTTTCAGGAGGGTCAGTTCGTGGATGTCAAGGGCATCACGCACGGCAAGGGATTCGCGGGTGTAAGTTGAACTTTTGAAATGGACCTGCATATACATGCATACTGACTGGGTCTGCAGGGTATGAAACGATATGGCTGGGCTGGTCAACCAGCATCTCACGGTGTATCGCTAACACACAGAGCGATGGGTTCCTCCGGTGGTGGTCAAGGCAGCGGTTCCAGAGTGCACCCTGGCAAGCGCATGGCGGGTAACATGGGAAACCAAAACCACACTGTGCAAAATCTGCGAGTCTTGAAAGTCGACGAAGAGAATGGCCTCATTGTCGTGTCAGGTAAGCATCCTTGAGAGAAACACGCATAGCCAGAATGCTAACAATGCCCGCAGGTTGTGTGCCTGGTCCTAAGAAGGGCTTGATCAAAATAAGAGACTCTGTCAAGAAGAAGTGGCCTGATGTCGATCTTGGCCCTCCATCTCCAGAGGCCGTTCTCGAGCCGCTACGCGAGGTGGTAGACGAAGCCCAGAAGCAAGAGCAGATCAAACCTGCACAGGCGTAGGCTCAAAACATCTTGTACCATACCAAATGTATAATCACACAGCCTTCAGTATTCTCAGAACCCAATTATGAGTAGGTCCAACACAGCGTGAGAAGTTTTGCAGGTCTTGGTGCCAATGCGAGGCGAGGTCAGCAACCATATGCATGTTGATTTTGGGTTGGAGCGCGAAAGCACAGGAGCTCATAAGTGTGTGAACATAGCATTGCGTTGCATTTCATCCAAGCTCTATCATATCCATATCATTATCATGCATGTCCAATGTACCGTGCCCGAAACTCCTTCGCTATGCCACAAGCAAATGTACTTTTGGTTGCAAAATCAATGGGGTATCTTCATCTTAATCATCCTCATCTGGGGTCTCTGTACCCTCATCCAGCACAGCGTCTCCTTCGTCTTCCTCATCGTCAGAAGAGTCTTGAACGTAAGTCGTCGGCTCAGCGTCATGCAAGCCAGGTATGCCTTTCCACTCGTTGTAGTCATTTGCCAGCCAGCGTTTCGAGAGGGGAAGTTGGTAGGGATCGAATGGGAAGTACGCATCGAGTTGATGATAACGTTCACCATGAAGGTTGGTAATCGCAGACTCCCTGCTCGAGTGGATTCCGTTCGTCAAGCGGACTCTCTTGTTTGTCTCCAGGATCGGGTAAATGTACATGAAGTTGAGGTGGTGAGCAACGCGCGCAAATTCCTCCACAATTTCCGGAGCGCAAACCTTCAATGGGTTTAGTGGCGAAGAGAAATTGTTCTGGAAAGCCTCTTTCGTGCCGTAGGACCAAGCGAGCTCCGTGTTGTCAAAATCGGCTTCCAGATCTTCATAGTCTTCAGGGTCTTGTAAGAAGTCCTTCCAACGGAAGCAGAATATATAGACCATAGCTTGTGTGACGGCATAATATGTATGGTGCATCCTGAGATTCGGACCCTTGCATTTTGCCTCGTGCTGTTTGCGTTGAAGATCCAGATAGTCGGCAAGAGCGTGGAAGACATATAGGACTGTGTCTGTCTTCACGTTCGCGCCTCTAGCGACGAAACTCGCAATATAAGCAGCAGCAGACTGTCTGATGATATTCGACCGTGCTTGATCCCTCAAAATTCGAAGACAGCTCTCGACAAAAGCGCTGACAAGGTGGGGCGAAGCTTGAGCGAAGTGGAAGAGTAGGAACTGCGTGTGCCGGGACCTGTATGTGGGAAGAACGGTTCTACTGAACTGAGCAAGAAGTTGATCGAATAGGCGCTGCGACTGGATGACGTCGGACTTCTCGAAGAAAGGTGTGTAGTAGTCGAAGAGCTGATCCATCATGGCATCCATCTTTTCGACAGCACCACGAAGAGCTACGAGTCGCTCTTCTTCCGGATCGATACTGTCTTCGCTGGAAAGTGACTCAGTATCTGAGTCGTCTTCATCGAGCTCTTGTCCGCCCTCTAAATCTCCAGCCACAAGCACATCGCTCACTTCGTCAGCCAAGTCTTCGACGTCGATTTGAACTTGCACGTCAATCTTGATAAGACGCTCGGTGACAAGATCGAGGACGGATGACTTCAAAGCTTTGGCGTAACTCGTGACTTGCAGCGCGTTCCTGACGTAATCGACGTGGACCTTCTTGCTTTCCGCAGGCGCAGGGAATTGAGAAGTGAGGCAAGATGACAATAGACTCATTGCTGAAGGGACAAGGTCAAGGATATATCTGATGGCTCTGTGAACACGGCCGTGCAGTTGAGGTCGGGTAATTTCCAGGTGTGACGAGGCGGGGCCTGCAGATCGCGAAATGTGGGAGAAGTTCTCGACAAGCATGCGGAAGACATTTGACGCGTAGCTGCCTTGCGATGCAACAAGGCTGCCGAGAAAGCGTGTGTAGTGTAGGATGACCTTATCATCGCGTGCGAGCCACTGCATGTTGAGCACCGCGTCAATGAGGTCAGAGCAGGACTTGTTCAGCAGCGTCGTCGACTGTGTTAGACCAGACAGGTACTTCTGTAATTTCGAGTCTGAAGGAGCTTCCTCTGAATGAGATTCAGCGCTGAAAATGCTTTTCACCTCTAGGTATTCGTCGTCTTCGCCAGTGGCGTGTTGTCGTAGCGCGTGTCGGACCTCCTCGTGGATGAGGGCCACGCTTGGCTCGCCCAGCTCATCAAGGAATTTGACCTGGACATCTTCGTCGAAAGAGACCTTCAACTTCTTCGCTGCGCGCTTGCTCGAGGTCGTGTTCGAACCCTCGCTCGAGAGGTCGCTGTTCCTCCTCTTTCGACTGGGTCTTATCTGTGACTTCACAGCGGCGGCTGTGGGAATGGGAGGCGAAGGACTGGTATGTACGGAGGCAGGCATATTGAAAGTTGGCCTTCTGTTACATGGTAGTATTCAACGCGTACCAGTGAGCAGGGCACGACTTTGTCGTGAGCACCAGGAGAGAATCTGTAGGAAGCCTGTCGTGTGAGTAGATTTTTGAGGCACACCCTACTAGTTCGAGGGCGGGTCGGTGAAAGCGGAGTCAGAGCGGAGGTTTGAGCATGAAGGCCCGTGCGCTCGCGTGCTGTATCAGTCTAACCAGGTATGGGATCAAATTGTGACACTAATATGTATGAACGTGATCAGCCAGGGCATTCACGGCAACTGCGCTTCCTTCATGCTCCTTCCCACTCAAGTGTTTCAACGTTCAAGAGGACCCACAGTATTCTCTCCGAATCTTGAGCTCGCATGTGCGGCGTCGAGTTACAGCGTCTCAAGTGCTTCGATGACCGGCGATTCAAATGGACGCTCGACCGGAAGATCAGAACGACCCTCATCAGGAGTCGAGCACCAGACTCCGTCGAGGAGATAGTGGATCAGAGCAATCAAGCGAATCCGAGGAGGACAGCGGCTCTATTCGAGTTCCTTCTCCGACAGGTTCAGTGACGGAACGTTTGCAGCAAAACCTTCTGCAAGACCTTCAGCGTCACGGCTCTCAAGCACAACCCATCAAACTCGAGTCCGAGACTGGTACACTGGATCAGAAGGGCTCCTATATGCTCGATTCTTTACCTAAGGAAGGACGCGATGCTTTGTCAAATGACGGAACGCAGCCCATCGATCCTGTAGCACCGATCGAATGGGATGATTTCGAAGCCCGATGTAGAGCAGAACTCGGCGCTAAGCGACAGGCAGAGGCCAAACTCAGTAAGAAATTGGATAGGCTTCTGAAGGTATGAGAGATCACTTGCTCTCGTTGTGAGGCTAATGCCATGTTTAGGTCTACCACATATGGAGCAATGCAGGTGCTGTACAGGAGGAGCAGCGAGCTATGAAACGGTCTGCCTCCCCACGCGAAAGGCAGTACGCATAGGCTGATCAAATACCAGACTTAAAACACGTATCACGTACGTCCAACATGCCGAAGACGAATTACGCTCACGGCAGGAGCACCGTAAGTCGCCGCATATCATTCTGCCTGTTCTTATGGAGCGTCTCGCACGATCGGGATTGACAATTGATGTTGATCTGATGCTGTCGATCTGTACGCTCTGTTTAGAATTGCTGCCCAAGTTCGAATGCTGATCGTGTATTAGATGACAAGGTAATGAGCGCCTTCAATCAGGCGATGAGCATCTTGAGGGACTCGTCTTGAAACTTCACAATTGGACCTCGGCATGAAGCGCTCTTACTTATGAAGAGAGGCTGGAGCTCAATGATCGCTCATGACGTTAGAGAATCCACCACCGACCTCAATCTACATCGAGCCGTAGCTATCATTATGCTGCCAGAAGCGTGACGACCTAGCAGGTCACAAGTATCGAAATCACAATGAGCAGCAGCCTTCCGCGCAGCAAAGGCGACGCCTTTCGAGAGCAGAAATATGGCTGCTGTTATGCCTACAGAACTAGGATTCAGGAGACCACAAGGCTTGCCGGGCTACCTTAGGCATTAACTGAGCCACGCCACATCAAAGTTTCCGTTTGCATCCAGAAGACTGCCGACAAAGTAGTCAGCCAGCATTTTGCTAGAATGCGATCAAGACAGGAGAGCATTGCATTATCTTACACGCGATCAAGACAACAGTACTGCTCTAGGGATCTCTCAAGGGATGAGAGAGTACTGCGAACGGAATCGATATGAGCTTCCGTCCAGATGGGGGGACATTCGACCTTAGGTCAGAGCATGATTGATAATGGCGTCAAAATAATCTGTCCAAGAGACTCGGTTTGAGTATTTTTGCATCACCGGTAGCATCAAAGTGAGATTCCCCATGAGAGATAGACGGCACAATACCTCTAGCAAGTTTTGAATTACGCTCATGTTTGGCCCGGAGGATGGTCGATGATCCCGACTGCTCGGCGTCAACCTCTATGTCCATGTCTGCCATCCCTCGAGCAAGTCTATCGGCTGCCCATGCTGCTAATCATCTCGCGATGAGTCGCACGGTCCCTATTTGCGTCTGAAAGTAAAGATATGCCTATTTTGTGTCAGTCGTCGCCTCGCGTATCACTTTGGACTTAAAATACTTCGAAGATCTCCCACTACGTCCTTGGCTACAGGCTATTGTCAGTATCAAGCACAATACAACATGCCGTGCACAGGATCGTACCTTTACCAAAGTATACCTCCTCTAGAGACGTTCGTTAGCAAAAGAAACATCGAAGGTATTTCGCGTTCTAGTGACTTACGCAGCAAGTTACGCATCTTGAGCTCCATATCCTCCACCATCTTACCGATATTCGAGATGTGATTGTTCTCATTCTCCACAGGCATATCCTGCTCAACTTGCCGTGTCAGATTGCCGCCAAGATTCATGTTGCCTATCGCATCCGACTTTGTGCCCAGCTGTAGGATAACGGTGGAGGTGAGTTTGTAGTGTGACAGGCGTCCCTTGTTGGCAACCTCAAAGACGTGGATCGAGTCCCATGCGCCTTCTGAGTTGGCTTGTGTGTTTACGGCTATCGATTCCGTCAGTTTCAGCAGCCTTGCGACCCCCAATGATAGGCTCTTACAATTCTTGATTAGGACTACGCCTGCGAAGCCATCGTCAATGTCCCAGAAATACACACTTGAGACGCCGCCTTCGTAATAACTATCGACTGTAAGCGACGAGACGCGGGCTCATCCAATCAGGACCCACATACAGGTCGCGGTAGATATCTATAGCCTCGTTCATCTGAAGTTCGAGCTTGCGCACGCGATCACTCGGAACAGTGCCACCTGAAGTGATAACATAGTCAGCTCTTGACAAGCATGCCGTAGCCATCTCTTTAAGCTAGTTCAGTCTTCAGATCATGTAGCAGACATACTGTCATCTTCAATAGGAGGGTCGAATTCGTTGCTCCAAGGACTCCTCCAGCTGTCGCCATCGCGGTTGTAGTCGCACAGCAGATATTCACGTTTCGTCTTCTTGCAGGTGCGCACTTCGAGCGGCTGGTCGACGGAGGAGAGGAGATCTTCAGTCAAATCTGGCACGAGAGCACACAAGTAATCGAGGCTCTGATTGACCTTGGCTGGATTCAAGCGACGGAGCAGGTCACTGTCGGTGTCAGCAGGATGCGGGGCGGGGGCAGCGGGGCATGGAGGGCGTACAGAGCACTGTCAAAAGGGTCAGCGTCAGCCATGGTGTGGAAGGAAATGCAAGAACAGGGATGCGAGGAGCTGAGCTTCGTCTAATGATGTCGCGAGTTCGAGCAGCTAGTGCGCTGGTGAAAGATGTCGAATGCACAGCATGGATGGAGCCAATGCTCGCGGCTCCGGAGCTGCAGCCGGTGAGGTCCCCGTAAACTTCGAGGCTAACCGCTTCAGTGAGGGGACGACGGGCCAGGACGAGAAGGGCATTCAAGCTGCAGGTGCATGCACGTCTCCGCACGTCCCGCGCACCTGCTTTCGTACATAAAAACCAGGTCTACCCTCGGGATCTCGCCTCCTTCAGTCTGTCTCATGTCAAGGTCTGGTCCTGCGCCTTGTCCGCCCACCGCAAAGCTACAGTATTCCCTCCCCATCCACTCACACTACCCCACAAACATCAGCGGGTCATACACGCCCACCTCATCACCAGTTCAAAACTACGCCGCACCACCAGAACATTGCCACCATGATTCGCGCAGCAGCCTCAGTCGTTGATGTACTTATTCTTGGCGCTGGCTGGACAAGCACCTTCCTGTTGCCCTTGCTCGAATCTCAGAGTGTCTCTCACGCCGCGACCACGCGCGACGGCCGTTCCAACACCATTCCTTTTGTCTTTGACCCTTCCGCGACCTCCCCAGAACCTTACCGCACCCTGCCAAAGGCCAAGACAGTCCTCATCACTTTTCCGTTGGTCGGCAAGGGCCAGTCCAAGCAACTAACTTCCCTCTACCGGTCCGTTCACGGCAACGAGAACAACTGGATCCAGCTTGGCTCGACAGGCGCATTCACAGCGCAGCACTGGAATGATGCCGACTCGCCCGTAGACTTGAGCAATGAACGAGTGATTGCAGAAGAAGAACTGCGCACCGAAGCAGACGGCGTCATTCTCCACCTAGCAGGTCTGTACGGAGGGCCACGCGATCCGAAAACGTGGGTACCGCGCGTGGCAAAGAGCAAGGAGGACGTGCGGAAGAAGACAACGGTCCACTTGATCCACGGTGCGGATGTCGCTGCTGGCATTCTGGCTTCGCACAGGCACTTTACGCCACGGAAACGGTGGCTCTTGACCGATCTGCACGTCTATGACTGGTGGGATCTTTTTGTGAGCTGGGGTCCCAAGCTGAAAGTCGATGGGATTGATGGACCGCAATATGTGCAGTGGGTAGGTGAGCTTATGGTCGAAAACGACGTCCGCGCCTTACCTCGAGAAATCGAGGGCCTAGGGAGGATCTTGGACAGCCGGTCCTTCTGGAAGACTGTCGGAGTGTGGCCACAGCAAGGAAGAGCGAATTGAAGCGTATTGAGCGAGGGCCTGGATCATGTGCAGACTATATCTTGAGGGTGGCATTTAAGAGACGATGTATGTACAGGCACAGTCAACATTTATCCACCAGCAAATCGACGCCTTGGGCGAGTCTCCACGTATCCATGTTTCGCAGGTGTAAGCTGCTGCCAAGCTTGCTGTTGCGATGGTCGTCACCATCGGGATAGAGATGTCCTGTATCACATTTGATGATAGATTCAAATCGATATTAGGTCACGGCGTTGCGTCTTCATCGTGATCGGCAGTGGGATTTCTTAGAACTCCCAGTCCTCTTCCACCGATTTGACGGCCCATTCAAACTTTTCGCGTAATGTCTTAGAGAAGACCTTCTCAATAGGAACGTCGAACTTTTTGCAAAACACAACAGTGAGTCGGGGGTCGATGTAATTCTAGAGCATAAAGTCAGCGGATAATCGCAGTATAAACACAAGGCGCGACCTACGATCTTTGAAGTACCGAGCGCGACCTCCTTATTAGACTCCTTGTCCTCGGCTTGAAACTTCATTGTTTCGATGCGCTGCTGAAGCTTGTCGATTTGGCCTTCTAACTTCTCGACAGAGGGCCCCTTACCCTCCGCGACGACTTTCTTCTTCTTGTTCTCTTCCTTGAATTTAGCGGCAAGCTCATCGGCAACCTCGAGGCGCTCCTTGAGCTCAGAAGCTTTCATTTCTTTCTCCTTCTCGGCAACTCGTTTTTCGTTGTCCTTGTCAAATTTCTTCCTGATCTTCTCGCGCTGCTCCTCGACAAGGTCCTGCTGGTGCTTCTTGACCCACTCCTCATCCATGCCCTCTGGAAGCGCAAAGTACGACTCGCCTTTCTTCTTCTTGATCTTGGCGCCCTCAAGATCAATCATCATCTGTTTACAGCGCCATTGCTGGTACTGCAAGCCCTTGATTTTTTCAGACATTTTCTCCATTGACGTTTCGTGGCTTGCTGTTACGGTACGCTTGTGGTTGCAAAGGATGGCGACCTTACGATTGGCGTCATTGTAAAGTTTGACCTTCTCAGCAATGTTACCAGTAGCCTTCATGTCTCGGAGGAGATTTGCCATAGTCCAAGAAGCATTGTAGGTACGGAATACTTTTGCCGTCAACCCGGCCATGTACTGTGAGAGATGTTTGTTGAGGATGGATGTGTTCAGGCGGTCAAAGATGTCGTCGCCTTCCGACTTTGGTGCCTTTTTGAAAATTTTTAGATTCTTGAACACCTGCTGATCAACCTCGACTGTGTCGTGGAAGCGGATACTGTCTTTACCCAAAAAGTCGAATGTGACTTTGTTGGGTGGCTCGAGGGTGATGTTCTCGTATTTTAGGGAGCAGCAACCAACGGTGTCAGCTTCGTCGTCGCCCTTCTCGTTACCAGCACGAAGTGCGAGACGATCGATGAGATAGATTGCTGTCGCCATTTGGCGATTCTTCATGATCTCGTCCTTGAGACCCTTCTGATAGTCTTTTCGAATCTTGTCAATGTACTTTTTAAGCTCGCGAGCCTTTTCGAATTTTTTGTAGTCACTCTGGCCTTTGATGTCAGAATTTGCTGCCAGCATCACGTACTTGTAAGCACCATTGATGTTTTCTTGCCACATTGCGAGCCAGGTGCCCTCTTGATCATGCTTGACTTCCTTCCACTTGTGACCTTCCGGAGGGCGAGGCACCGTAGCTTCTTTGCCGATATTGATAGTGATCTGCTCCGGGTGCACACGCTTTTTGACTCGGCCGGTCTTGGGATGTTCGCCACGCCCACGAAACAACGCAGGGGGTTCGACACGGAAATTGCCAACCTTTTGCTTCCTTCCATCCCACATGCAGTACTGGAATGGTTTCTCAATCTCTTCCTTCTCCGCTTTCAGACGCTTCTTCTCTGACGATGGAAGCTCACGCTTGCGCTGACGGTCCGCCTCGAAGTGAGCAAAAATCTCTTTGAAGTCACACTTGTCGAATGAGGAAATGTTGACCTTGTCTCCTGTCTTCTTGTCGGTTGCTCCACCAGTCTTCTTGATGTACTCCTGGAAATCTTCGAAAAAGTTCTTATTGAAAGTGGGATTCTCGACGTTGACAGTAGAGTGCAGCATGGTTCCATAGAACGTGGCAACTTCCTCGGCTTCCGGGTGCAACTTGATAGGCTTTCCATCATAGCGAAAGTTGACATTCTTCGGAAGAGGCTCATAAGCGGGCGGGAAGACGACACCATTGTGTTCGAGAGTGGTCCACTTTTTTGTGCCGTCAGATTTTTGCATATCCTCCCACCATTTGTATTCCTCTTCATCGTCCTCTTCAGCTTCTTCGCTCTCTTCTTTCTTTGGGGCTGGTTTCGCTTTGGCCTTGCCCTTCTCCTTGGAAGCGGGTGTTGAAGCCGATGCCGCCTTGCCGGGCTTCGCGACAGCCTTTTTGGATTTGGAAAGAGGTAGCTCGTCATCAGAGTCCTCCTTTTTCATCTTGGCCGTTTTCCGGATTGACACGGCCTCTATCTCGGCACGCTTATCAAATTTTGCCTTCTCCTTCTCGAGGGCCTTTGATTCCGACTTTGTCACCTTTACGGTGGTTTTAGCAAGAGGCGCGTCGCTATCAGAATCTTCTTCGGTCTTGACAGGCTTTGAAGAGGTCCGACGCCGCTTATTCAAGGGGGCATCGTCGTCAGAGTCAGGAGCTTCACGATACGAAACTCCGTTCGAGCCCCGGCTCTTGCGCTTGGCGGACCCATTCGTTTGGGGCTGATCAATTTCCATGGCGCTTGAAGCTGCTGGCAGGGCGCCACCGTTGACCGGGACGTCTTTCCGTCGGTCACTTTTAGAGACTGTTGCAGTCGAAACAACTGCTCGGATGGGTCAGCGACGTGAGCGGTAAGACGCGCCGGCTGGATGAAGGCACGGCGTGCCGACCTACCTCCATTGCGAGGGCCCTTAGCTAGGGGAACGTCGTCATCCGAGTCACTCATACTGAGTCGAGATGACGGATGTTGATGTTGCAGGACGGGGAAGCTATGAGCTGTAGGGACTCTTGTTTGGTACTGCGCTGTCGAGTACAAAGCTTTGCCGAGTGTCGTCTGACAGCGCAGGGCAAACCCAAATCGCCTCAGTGGGCGACAGAGCAGGCTGATGGTGATAACGGAGAGGGAGGCTGGGTCAACAGCTCCGTCAAAGTAGAGTTAAAGGAGTGTTAAAAAGGAAGCGAAGTAGGAGAGGCGCGTGAATATAAACAAGTGAAGAAAGACGTCTGCTGGCGAGAAAGCTAAGGAATGGATGCACTTCTCGCTCTGAACAAATGACAAGTCCCGAGTCTCAGATCTGCGCACCCCGTTCTGGGGGCTACAACCCGAGCTCCGACTGCCGGCGAAAGTGAGCATTGAGCAATGCGAACCTCACTCAAAGCTTCGCATCGAGGCTTCATTGTCCTTTGACAGCAGCACATCCCCTCTCACCCCTTCAATCATCTACGTGTAGCTCAAGATGCTCTCGAGAGCTGCCAGGCCCGCCCTCAAGGCCGGCGTTGCCGCTGCCGCGCGGTATGTCAAAGTCGCTCCGCCGATGTAGCTCCTGTCCGCTAACATTTGCGATGCAGTCCTGCAGTCGCTGCGACACCTGCCTGTGGCTATGCCACCCTCCGAGAAATTGAGCAGCGCCTCAAGTCCATCCGCAACATCGAAAAGATTACCAAGACCATGAAGATCGTTGCCTCCACAAAGCTTACCCGTGCCCAAAGAGCCATGATGGACTCCCGCGTCTACGGAGAGACTTCGAACCAGGTCTTCAAGGAGGCTGAGACCAAGCTGCCCGAGGATGGTGAGAAGAAGACTTTGATCGTCGTCTGCTCCTCTGACAAGGGTCTTTGCGGTGGTATTCACTCTGGTCTTTCTCGTGCCACTCGCCGCCTACTGGAGAAGAACCCAAGCGCCGACCTTGTCGTTCTTGGCGAGAAGAGCAAGGCTCAGTTGAGTCGTTCCAACGGCAAGAACATCCAGCTCAGCTTCGCTGGTGTTGGCAAAGATGTCCCTACCTTTGTTGAGGCAAGCTCGATCGCGGACCAGATTCTCCTTCTCCCCCAGAAGTACGACCAGATCCAGATCATGTACAACAAATTCATCAATGCGCAGTCGTACGAGCCCACCGTTGTTGATGCATTCTCTGAGGAAGCTATTACCCAGTCTCGTAAGTGCACCTCAGTCAAAGTGTTGTGAACAAATTTTCTAAGTCATTCATCTAGCTGGCATCAACCAATTTGAGATCGAGGACGACACCCTGGGCCATCTCCGAGAGTACGCTCTGTCCAACTCCCTGTACTGGGCTCTTGCCGAGGGTCACGCCTGCGAGCAATCGGCTCGTCGCAATGCCATGGACAACGCTTCCAAGAACGCCGGTGACATGATTGACAAGTACTCCATCCTTTACAACCGCACCCGTCAAGCCGTCATCACCGGAGAACTCGTTGAGATTATCACCGGTGCCACTGCCTCCGAGGATCTATAGACGATAGATTCGGTGTTATAGAAGAGTGAAAAGGGAGAACATTGACTACCATGTGGGAATCTGCGCGCGGAGCGTCCATGTAAATTACGCTTAGCCGAATCTGTTTCTTTTGTGATTCCGTTCTCAAAATTTTCCCTTTGTGCTTTTCCTCCATGGGTGACTACTGTCGCTACCCTACAGGCCATGTAAGGCTACCCTGTGCAGGAGACGAAAGAATGGATAATGTGTGAATCGCTGATCTCGTAGTCCCACATCTCATGACGTCGCTTTACAACGCACTCCACCAATTCCGCCGTGTATCTGGAGTCCCGCTTGCGTAATCTGGCATTACCGCGTCTGCCTTGGGCCCTGGCTCTCCACTCATCTCTCAAAAGGCATCTATAATAATGTCTGCTGGACAACACTACTTTAAATCAGTGTCTGGCCAATTTTCGCACGCCATCGGTGCCTTTGAGCTACAGCACGTGTTTCAGTCTACGAAGGGCAAGGACTTTCCTCCACGGGTGAGTGCCAGAAAGAATCGGGATGTAGAATAGTGCTCCGCACAAGCTTCTCAATTCAATCTGTCTCTGCCATATTGACGTCGTGGTCTGTAGCAGGCTCATCGGCGTCTTGAATGCATGTTCCGCAGAAGAGACATCGCGCCTTGGTGTCGGTCTGCTGACCTTTTCCAGGTCGATTATCAGTTATCCGCAGATATAGCGGTCGGTTGCCCATAGCATCTGGCAGATCTCCTTGCCGAGCCTCCAACCTGTAGTCATATTCTGCTTTGCTGCTGCTCTTTCTCCTAGGTGCGACGTTGCGATTCGGAGGGTCCTTCTTTGTCTGACTACTTGTCTTTTTCCAGTCAGAAAGACGTATGTCCTCAAATGCTTTCTCGGCTAGGCATTTCTCATGCATGGCACGTCCACATCTCTGGTTGTCGCAAACAATTCTCGACTCTGGATTGGTGGGCCTATTACATTTGCAAATTTCATGGACATCCATTGGCGTGCCACAAAAAAATCGATCCCGTGTTGAGTAGCTCGTCCGCCAGTAGTTCTCGACATAGCCTCCGACGAGCTTTTGTGATTCCTCACTAGGTCGATGGACAAGGTGAAGCTTCTTAATGATGTTCTTTGCGTCGACAATCTGCATAAAGGTTGTTGGGAAAAGTTCGTCCTCTCCATAAGCCTCGTCATCACGCAGTTCAGGCGCTAGGTCATGCCGACGATTGAACCACATGACGCGCAAGAAGCAGTTGTTCGCATCAAGCGCGCGGATTTCAAGAATGACTGCCGCATACTCCACCTCTTCGTCTCCCTCCTCCGCTCGAATCAAGACAGCGTCACCAGTGCCGAACCACTGTTGATCCGGATCGTCTTCCGCTAGCTCTCCTGGCGGCTTGATGCGATCGTACTGAATCATAGGCTCCTTCTCCCAGATAGGGCAATGCGCTTCCTCTTCATATTCATCAAGATCTCCCACGGTGCAGTCGACCGTGTAGAAATACTTCAACCTGGAGTCAACCGGATGAGTCTCCTCTCGGAAGTTCGACTTGGGGGTTTTCTTGGGCGCTTCGTGCACCTTTGCCTCAAAGATTGCCATGTCCTGGTCCTGCTCCGGCACCCGATTCTTACGCTGTGATGTACGCTTCTACCACGCATTAACGCTAGGCAAGGGAGGTAAGTTTATGTGCTTTTGGACGCTTACAGAAGGAGGGCCCATCGAAATGCTTTCTGTTATCTTGAATCGCAATATACAGGAGATGTACTAGCGTCAGGCAGGGTGATAGGTGTGATTGATCTTGACATGCTCTGCTCCCCCTATACAGCGCAGGTGATATATCAAGCAATGATCAAGGTTGACTTTTACAGGCTTCATGTGGTGACGAGCAAGCTCACGCACTCTCATATTAAATGGAGGATTCTGAAGATAAATGCGCGCTCTCACTCCAGGCTTCTTCGTTTCGCGTCACTTTCGTGGATTAACGCTGAAGGTGAGAAGAGAGCCGCGTCACGTGAAATCAAATCACGTGGGAACGGGCAGCTGGCTGCACAAGCGTAACAAGTCGCTCCCTGGCGAAATAAATCTTGGAAGTCCTGGGCAAAGCTCAGCACCTTGTGAGGTACATCTACACGCGTGGCGCCCAGTCCAGGGCGGCAAGATTGGAATATTGCTAGATCATCACAAGTCTTGGACGCAGAATTTAATCACAGCCGGTGAAGCTAGTGTACTATCGGCGAGGAGAATGAGATATGAAGCAGACGCTACGGCCTTGGGAGAGTCCGCTCAATCATAAGGCAACTTGTGCTTCCGCCCTGATCAGCAAAGACCGCGTGCTCGAAACGCTTGGTCCAACAAGGAGCCGAACGTCTGCTCGCAGTTGACGCGATCGCATCCACGCACCGTTCCCGGATCCTAGCGCTACCGCAGCATTCTACGCAAATGGCTGGAGCATTCGAAGAAGCCTTGGCGGGCTGAGTCTGCCAACGCAAATTGACACAGCCCCAACCTCCCGCCGACCAGATGTGGCAGCAGCTCCACGCCTTGCGACGAGGTGAAGTTGAAACTTGGCGACAAGGGGGCTGGGCCTCCCCTTGTCGATGCACGAGTAGTGGGTCTGATTGGCAGACCAGCCGTTAGGCCGCCCGTTCTTCGGCGTCGGCTCAGATAGCTGGCTACATCATCGCAATCGAAGCAAACGCAATCAATGTGATCAGGGACAGACGGAGCGACAGCGGCGTTGCAAGCACTGCGTTCAGACTCTCACTGTTGAAAGCGACGTGAGGGTTTAGGTGTACTCAGCCCGGTTTAACAGGTACCTTCCAAGGCGCTGTCAGATCTGGGAAAAAGCTTCATGCGTCAGCCGGGTCTTCTACTGGTTTGGTTGAAAGCTGCGGACTTTGGCGCGCCTTGTCGCAGCCGGATGGAGGGTGGATGACGCGGTTGGTATTGCGCGTCTGTGTCAGTCCCCGCTTAGCTTGCAAATAATGCAGCAAGATGGAGCGACGCGGTGGTCACTTTGCCATGACGCATGGTTTGATCTCGCATCGACGTATATCGAGAAAACGTACGAGTCCCATTCTGATCAAAGCATGGGCTAGCTCAAACGATTGTTGGAAACTCTAATATCTTTGGATATCTGCTGCAGCGGTCGGCCTGTTCTGCTGCAGGCTCCTGAGACTGTCTCCTTCGCTCTCGTTGACTGACACTCGCTTTGCATATTTGCGTTGGGGAAGAGGATCTGTTAGCCCATCCCCACAGCCGTTACTTACGCATCGTCAATACACCGTCTTTCTGGCATTTAACAGCGCCCCGAAAGCTCCGAGGCTAGCGCGCGTCACTCGATATTGTTGAAGAGCCAGTTTGTTCGTCCTCTCGTTTGTGTGCAGACATTGCTGTATATCCCTCCATCTGCGTATGAAGAGCGAGGCCGAGAAGACGCTCCGCCAATAGCCACCAACACCGCCGGCGGGAGGAGCGACGCCGCTACTACCTCTGCTTATTTTTACAAAGCAGCCGGCTACGAGCTTCCGGCCGAGCATTCTCTATACGATAAATTAAGAAATCTACGCCGTAATATTGCACTATACAAAAAAAGACGAGAAAGAAGGAAACAAAGACAAGATGGTGCGGCCGCGAGTGTAAGTCTATGTCTTCCCTGTCGCGAGCGACAAGGGAACTTCCACTCTGAGATCGCCGTCGCCGTCGCCTTCTCTTGCTGACCTTTCCTGCCACTTTGTAGATTGAGCTTCATTTCCACTTGGGGTGGTGGCCCTCCCAAGACAACTCCGCCCGCCTCGACGCCTACCTCTCCCACCCTCGTCCCCGTCGACGAAAAGTCCGCCTCCACACACACCACACCCAAGCATGTGCGCAGCGCTACCCAAGACTCGTTCGTGACGCCCACCTCTTCTCAGCCCGCAACCCCGCGTCGCGCAACCACAGGCTCGAGACGTGATTCCATGGTCCAGACCTATCAGCCGCCCGTCATGCAAATCGAGCACGATACACCCCCGGAACTGGCGCCCATATTCTCCTACCTGAATGCGCATGCTGTCAAGTTGTACCAGGAAGGCTATTTCCTAAAACTGCATGATTTGGACTCCCGTACGTCCGCCCTCCCGCCCGCTCCACACCCAAGAAACATGGCTGACTTTCGCAACAGGTGGTCGTCCGAGCCAGGATCGCGTCTGGAATGAATGCTTTGCGCAACTCGTGGGCACTGTCCTCTCGCTCTGGGATGCCGCGCAACTTGACGCGGCCGGAGATGATGGAGAGGTTACACCCACATTCATCAATCTTACAGATGCCTCCATTAAGATGGTAAGAAGTTGTCGCCACCGACATCTGACGCATGCTGATCCTAGAGAACTCTAGATTGAGTCTTTGCCCATGAATGGCGTCAACGGCCAGTCCCTTAACAACGTCCTCAGCGTCTCCACTGCTGCGAACAACCGCTACCTGCTCCATTTCAATTCCCTCCACTCTCTGACACAATGGACTGCTGGAATCCGGTTGGCCATGTATGAGCACTCGACTTTGCAAGAGGCATATACTGGATCAATTCTCGCAGCCAGGGGAAAGCACTTGAACGGCATCAAAGAGATCATGGACCGCTGTCGATTTCCTGTTGAAGATTGGTGCCGAGTGCGCTTCGGTGCTGGCACTCCATGGCGACGACTGTGGTGCGTTATTCGACCTGCAGACGAGAAAGAGATCCAAAAGGCGCAGAAGGAGGCCAAGAAGCGCTCAGCCTACGATCGGTCTCGTCTCACGGTCAAAGGCGACATCAAGTTCTACGAAACACGAACCATAAAGAAGAAGACGGAGCCCATTGCGACCATTACGGATGCCTACGCTGCGTACGCAATCTATCCTCAATCAAAACCGCTCATCGATCAGTCTACATTGATTAAAATCGAAGGCACCATCCGCATCCACTCGAAACCACAGACAACTACTGAAGGTTTTGTCTTCGTCATGCCAGAGGTACATGCAGCCGTCACTGGTTTTGAGACCATGCTTCGATATCTGCTACCAACTTTCGACACCTTCTGCCTCTATGGCCGACCCGAGCGATTGGTTGCCAATGTCCTGGACGTGCGCAGTCTCATGTTTGCCATGCCCAAGTCGAAGCGTTACGGCTACCTAGAACTCATTGATGTCGCGGGACTGATACACACCGAAGGCAGTCAAAACTGGAGCGAAAAAGAGTGGCGTAAGCAATTGAAGAACCTTACGTCAAAGCGAATGAACAATGGTCCGACGAATCCGGGTCACTCCACCGCCAGCTCAATCTCTTCGCGGGTCGGCGGCAGCCGAAGCAGCTTGAATCTATCATCGCCAGGAGGAAGAGCCGCGACAGTCAATTCTGCTAGAGGAGTCCGCTTTGGCGGCGGCGATAGTGACGTCGATTCTCCAGCTTCTTCCCGCAATCACTCACCTCCCGGAGTGCCCATGAGGACAGACTCTGCGCCACCGATTGGCATGAGCCAGGGCCAACGGCACCATCAACGCGCAGCTTCCGATTCGAATGGAAGATTCTCCAATGGAAAGCGCCAGCCTGGACCCTCGAGGCTTTCATTCGAGGCTGCCGGCGACGACATGAACCAGCCGCCTCCACCGCCAGTGCACCGGTCCCCCATGCCGGCTCAAACTGACAAATTCTACGATGTGTACGAGGAGCCCATCGCCAGCGACCGCAGCACTCCAGAACACGACGGGGCAGTCAATCCGTTTGGGGATGTCGCACCGATTCTCCAGTATGCTCAGCGCGACACTTCTCATCTACCAGTAACCCCAGTAGAGCAGCCTCCAGAGTTTATGCATGACCCTCGACACAAGCCTCAAAATCGACCCAATGCCATGCCAGATCTTCGACGCGCAAATTCAACGATCGACTCAGCCACTCTGGAACAGTTGAGAGATTCCAACAGACAGGCGCGAGCTCGCACGAACAGCGGGGCTTATGATGACATGCATGCTACATATGCTCCTGGAACGTCTGTGATGGCGCCCGGAGGCAATCCCAATTATCAATATCAAGGTGGCGCCTACGGCGGCCCTTACGCCCCTCCGCAATACAGACCTGCGGACGGAAGCGCGTACGCCAACGGCTACAGCAACGGCTATTACCAGCCACAGAGACCGCCAGCTCATCAGCGTCCTGCACCGCCACATCAACAGCAAGGATCCCCATCGCAGCAATGGGGTCAGTATAATCAGCCACGCCGCGGTCCCCCTGCGCCAGATCAGCACAGGCTTCCCACCATTCCCGGCACCCCAGCCTACGAACAACCCGAGTTCGACCTCGCCGTGCGCAAGCAGCGCATGCCGGACCGACCAACTAGCGATCTACGCTCCAGCACAGGCTCAATTCCACGCAAACCCGTACCAGGCCGACAGGCTGGCGGAGCATAGAAAGCTCTTGCACAAAAGACGACAGACATTATATCCAAATTAATCTCAGAGCGCATGGAAGTGAAATTCAACAAGGCGAGATAAATTACATCTTTACGGACTCCTTCATCTGCAGCGGCTTGCCGGGGCCGGCGCCGCCCCCTGGCATATTTAGTACAGTCTAATGTCGAGCCTGGACAGCTTTATTTTGGAACGGCGCGCCCGGACATGAACTTCCATTATAGTACTTCCACGTTTTGGGAGGGTATCTTTGTACTCACAGTATCACGAATATGCCATGCTTTTTCCTTTTTCCTCTCTAATTATTTACTATCAAGTTAATTGACTTTGTACACTGCATGGGAATGGGGTGCGGAACAAGGGTATATTTTTCGTACAATCTTTTTTTTTTTTCCTTTCTCTCACATTCTTGATCTTCTCCCCTTGCTCCTCTGTTCTTGCTTGATTGCTGTTCGTTTTTGGGGCTTTTTCCTCTTCTTTTCCCGCTCTTGGTGCATTTGGCTCTTGGAGTCTGGCACGTAGCTGGGTAGTCGTTTGGATCAATTTTCTCGAGGGCAACGACGCTCGACACTGATGCTGAGTACGTCCTTGAATTTACAGTGGAGTAGCTTGGAAGCTACAGGAGAGGAGAAGGGAAGAACTGAAGAAAAGAAGATTTTGGAAATCCCCTTTCCCCTTCGCCGTCAAGATGAGCTGTGAAATAGAAGAGATGGGAAGAGTTGAGCGTATGCAAGGAGGTACGCTAGCTTACATGCGACCTATCTAGACAGGCACGATTCAATTTGAAACTTGGACATTGTATTTTTTTTTTTTTTTTTTTGGCAGGAGGGAGGTTCTTTTCGGGTTAAGGTATGCATATTGGGGATCTGGGGATACCTTGGGTAGGTAGATTACCTAGTCAGGCCTTTCACTGTTTTGGCCCGCTGATTGTGGGCTCTGGGCTCTTGTGAGTCTTGTGTTTGCCGTTCGCTACGTGTTCACTGCGTTGACTTGTTCTTGGACGCTTTCATGGCTTTGTGTTGCTTGTTACTTGTTACTTGACACCTCGGTGCACGAAATTCAAATCTACCTGTTATTCATACATATATGTATTCGGTGCAGCCGGGTAGCTGGAGTATCCAGGTCCAAGTACTTCGTACAAAGTGTATAGTTCGGGATTGAGGTCATTCCCATTACATACCTATGCAAGGATAGGAGAACAAAGGGATAGAAAGATTGAAAAAAAAGGATCATCGAATGGAAGGGGTGAGAGGACGGCAAGATTAAACAGACACAACTTTGAACAGGCACAATAATGAACAGGCGGACGAGGTACTCTCATCGCGTACCTTAGTATTAGGTAGACGCAACGACGAATATAGGTATTGTTTCATGTGCACATTGTCGAACCTGAAATAAGAAGGATTGATAAGGAGGTAGTCATTCATCTGTCGGACAAGGACCTAGTAGCATTAGTCTAGTTCTACAGTATATATGTACATGAAGGCACGCGAGATGGCTCTTGGTAGAGATCGAGAAGCGTCGTCTGCTTATGTATCTACTATGTGTTAGTAGATGAATAACCAGACGACGCCCCTAAATTCTCACCAAGGGCCAAACACAGCGAAAAGTATAGGTAGGCACCCACGGTACCTACCTCACTCACAAGCCCATTCCCGGCCGCCTCTTCTTAAGTACAGGCTTCTTAACCACTCCCGAGCGAACGACCTTCTTCGCCGGCCCAAGCTGTTGCCCCGAACTCTCGCCAACCCGCCTCGCTCGCTCTGCCAAAGCCTTGTCCTTCTTCTCAACTTCTTCCTTTTCCCTCTGCGTCCTCGCGGCAGCCATCTCTTCCTCTATCGCTCCCTTTCGACTAAATATGCGCTCTCGAACCCATTCGCCCCGCTCATTCACTTCCTTCTCGCGGACGCCATAGAAGACGCCACCCAGCTCTGCCAGCCACGTTGGATCCACCGCCGTCACGGTAGACATGTACTCCTTGGACGTGAGGATCAGCTCGTGGTAGATGACGTAGTCGGGCTGGAAACCCATCCCGAAGATGGCAGACGTAGGATGAAGCTGCACAGCGATATTCGTGCGCAAGTTACTGTACTCGCCTAGTCCCTTTACCTTCGCAGCCTGGTGGTAGTAACCCGTGCATATAGCCTTGCGGATCACGTCCCAGTCTGTGCCCGCAGCGACGATGGGGACGCGCTGAGCCTCACAGAGATCCAGTAATTGGTCGCGAATTTCTTTCGCCTTGTATAACGCTTTACTGTGCAGAAAGTGCTGCGTGCACCAGCGTTCATCCTGGCGGTTAGCCATCCACTGCTGATAGACATTCAAGAATGTCAGATGATCAGACTCGGGGACAAAGAACTTCTCGCGTGCGGCATCAGACTCCTCTTGTCGTTCCTTTGGGCGGTACCAGATGCTGGGGACCGAGAGCATAGCTACTATAGTAAGCATCTCGGCTGAACAGGCGTAGGCTGGATCCGCTGATGAGAGGAGCAGCTTCGACAGTGAAGGGTCCATGGGGAAGTTTGACATTTTGCGGCCCAGAGGCGTTAGTCTGCCCAGGTGATCCAGAGCACCGAGAGCCCAGAGATCGAAAAGAGCCGTGGTTATTGCCTCCTGAGGTGGGGCATCGAGGAAATCAAAGTCTAGAAGGTCATCGATGCCTAGAGACTTGAGCAGGAGAACGGTGTTACCTAGGTTCGTACGCTGAATTTCCGGGATAGTCTGCACGTAGAGTTCCTCTTTGAAGGCGCGTTCCGTGTAGAGGTGAAAGGATTTGCCGGGACCGGTGCGGCCTGCGCGACCGGCGCGCTGGGAGGCGTTGGCTTGCGATATGGGCGTTATTTGCAGTGTATCCATGCGCATGCGGGGATTGTAGACCTTCAATTTGGAGAAACCGGCATCGACAACGTACATGATCCCATCCACGGTCAGGGACGTCTCGGCGATGTTGGTCGCTACAATGACTTTGCGAACGCCTTTGGGGGCCTTGTCGAAGATTTTGGCCTGGAGGTCTGCAGGCATTTGGGAGTAAATGGGGAGGATGAGGAGCTTTGGAGGATCGTTGAGGAGGCGGAGACGTTCGTCAAGGAGCTCGCAGGTGCATTCGATGTCTTCTTGACCGGTCATGAAGATCAAGATGTCCCCTTCTGGCTCAGACACGTGGATGCGGAGCGCTTGGTTGACGGCTGCATCTACGTAGTCTTCACATGGGTTCGCCTTGTACTGTACGTCGACTGGGAAAGTTCGTCCAGGAATGGTGAACTCGGGTGCACCGTAGAAGAAGTCGGAGAAGCGCTTAGCGTTCATCGTGGCAGAGGTGATGATGAGCTTCAAATCTCTTCTTCGCGGGAGAACTTTCTTGAAGAGTCCCATCAGTACATCAGTGTTCAGACTTCGTTCGTGGGCCTCGTCCATGATAATGCAAGAGTAGCGATCCAGGTCTGTCTCGGTCAGACATTCTCTGAGAAGGACGCCATCTGTCATGTACTTGATCTTGGTGTCTTTGCTCGTGCAGTCTTCGAATCGAATCGCGTAGCCGACTGTACTTCCAAGCTTGCACTCCATTTCTTCGCTGACGCGCTTTGCGACGCTCATTGCTGCCACACGCCTTGGCTGAGTACAACCAATGAGTCCCGTGCTGGCGTACCCATCTTCGTAGAGGAATTGCGTCAGTTGCGTGGTCTTGCCAGATCCGGTCTGTCCAATAACAATAATCACCTGGAACTCTCTGATGACTTGCAGGAGCTGCTCTCGGACTGCAAACGCTGGCAGGTACTGCCGTTGCTCCCTCAGCGACATCGCCTGGCTGAATTTGCTTGCACCTTGACTGTCGTTCTTTGCCATGCTCTCTGCGAACTTGCTTCGTCCACTGCCCTTCTCCCCTTCAGACGGCCCAGGGAGGGCACTGTCCTTATCCTCCTCGTCGATACCTCCAGCCCCTATGATGTTACCAAGGGCGCTGCCCTTGACACTCACAGCCTCCCTTGCACCCCGAGCCCGCTCCCTCTGCTGCCGCCGTTCTTTAACGACTCTACTCCCGCGCCGCGAGAAGACGGCCATATCACTCTGTCGATCCCTCACAGCAGAGACAGGCTCAAGCTGCTTGGTGAAAATGGTCTTTCCATCCAAGAAGGGTGGCCGCAGCTCATGGACGAGTAGATTAATGCGTACATTGTCTTCATCGTCATCAAAGTTGTTGCCAAAGGTGCGCTGGGCAATACCCGAGCCGAGCATACGATTCGTCTCCCAGGCATCGTTGTCGCGCTTACGTTGTGCCTGGCGTGCGTTCAGACGCTTTGCGTTCTTCTGATCAAGCAGCTGCGCTTCGCGTTGCTGATCATCGTATGTCGAGGCATACAGAGGGTTTGCAGTGTCCCCGTCCAGGGCTGTGCCATCTTCTTCACGGAGATACCATTCGCGATCTGCTTCTTCGTCGTCATCGTCGCGTATTGGTTGCGGAGGAGGAGGGGTTGGTTCTGAAGGGCGAGCAGTAGTAAAGCGACCTCCGGGGTCGAGGCGACGCCGTTTAGGAGATGGTGTGTGAGCCATGCAAGATAACAAGGCTTGATGGAGTTAAATTAGAATTTTATAAGCTAGATCTGAAGGAAGAAACGAGAACGAGTAGACAATATAGCGTGGCAGAAATTGAATGTAGATATAACTGATGTGGGGAAGAAAGTCGAGCGTTTGTTTTCTTGACGTAGCGAGGCAGTCGCGATACAGTCACGTGCAGGGCATGATCATCCTCCTGTTGGCAGGAGCCAGGCAGGAAATAAGGCTGAGTGAGGCTCTGCGCGTGCCCTTGCGTGTCACGCGTGCCTTGTCAGGTACAAGCATGCACGTACCAGTAGTATCTACTGTTTCTACACCTTAAGCAACGAGCTTTCGGTGAAACATGATCATCCTCGCGCTCTGGGAGGCCGCGCCCGGTCAAGAAGGGCTTTCAAACGTGTCAAGGGATCCCCCACGTATTGTCAACGAGAGCTTCATCAGTGCACAGGCGCCACCGTACCTTCTGCACGATTGAAGAAACAGTCGCGAACCCTCACCATACACATGAGGCATATACACATGAGGCGCATACCCAACCATGCAGACATGCCGGTAAAAGGATGTGTGCAATGCGGATCCCTTCCCCTCCCCTCCATTCTAGCTCAGTAGGCCGCGCTGAGCAACTCAGCAGGTCCCATGACCGCGAGTCAGACACCCACATCGCTCACTCGTCGTCTTACCTGTGAAGGTTTAGATGAATCACTTAGTTGCCTAGTTGGCTTACTAAGAACTTGTAGATACATCCAACCTCACTTGTAAGAAGTGCATTGCGTGAATCGAGTCTCGGGCTCCAGTCCAAGAGGAAAATCACGGACAACTGTTCAAGAGGTGCATTTTACTCTAGACTAACGCTTTTTCCAATGCATTACAAGTGTCTTTGCAGAACATGTGCAACCAAATTGCACTCAACTAGATGTCCAGAGGACGGGGACTATGCGTCCCATCACACGCAGTGTGACATTACCAGCTTCCGGGCCAGTTTCGAATGACCCACAACGCCTCGCTCGCTGGAAACAGTCGCTGAATCAATCAACGAAAAATCATAGTGTTTTGGCGCCCGCAGATGCAGTCATCAATATGCAGAGGGCCATCACGGTCGTAAGCTCGTCCACTTCCTAGGCCACGAGCTCTCGACCTCTCCAACATCATACTCACCCATCCCCAAAATGAGTAGTCTCCATCTTGTCTACTACTTCACCAGTGCCCACGCAATGATGCCAACATCTGCGACGGAAATGAGTAAAGCAGCGGAGCAGTAGGTGGCGATTTTCGCCGACCCTGCTTCCTTGACTCCATCCACCCAGGATGGTCCTGTCTCCTCTGGGATGACCAGTCCCAGACCTTGTTCAGTGTAGTCCAGGCTTGCTTCACTGGGCTTGCTCCAACCGCAGGCAGCCGCAATCCAAGCAAACCCAAGGACTTCGAAGAGAAAGCTCGCAGCGCATCCAAGTAATAGCACTACCTCAACGATCGGCAATGCCTTGCGGCGCGATGTGGCCGCCATGATCGCCATCAAAAGGGTGATTGTTCCTGCCGCTATGAGGAGCGTCGTGGCAGTCCGGAGACCTCTTTGAGTGGCAATTTCTTTCTTGGCAACCTTGACTTGACTTCGGACGGCTGTACGTTGAGAAGTGACAGTGCCATAATTCTGGCCCAGCGCAGCAGCTCGCAGCAAAGCGGCATTCTGCTGGCGACGGCGCTCGGATCGGGGACTTGCAGCTCCATGCTCAGATGCAGCAATCTCGGCAAGAGCGTCATCTTCTTCGTCACTAGACTCTGAGGAAGGCGAGGCTTCTGCCCCTCTCCGCGCGCGGGACAGTAGCGAACGTCTGACCGAATCGTGATTCTCGGCCTCTTGATCACGACGCAGCTTGACAGTCTTGAAGAAGCCGACGAGCTTGCGCTGCCAAGCCATGAAGTCCTTCATGCCAGGATAAGGCCGCTCATCAGGATATATCTCGATCGTGAAAGGCTCGCCGTCGCCATTCTCCGATTGAGGATGGTCGTACTCGTTCCAATATCGCTGCATTTGAGGCTTTACGACGTCAGTCTCCATATGTGTCTCAAGAGGTAGCAGCCTAGATCTAGCGAGCGTCAGAGCCACATCAGGGGTAAGAGGTCCATCTGAGCCTGTCAAGGTTGTGGCAGAGCGCGAGGTATCCCGCGGCGAGTTGCGACCGGATGCTGACAGTCCACGAATTGAGCTCTTTCGGCTCGGAGGATCTGACTGTGGGGGCAGGTGTCGAATATCTGCTGAGAGCTTCGACATCCAAGCTGGTTCCGCAAACGCGTTGGGCTGACAACACTTTGCAATGGCATGCATTGTGAGGGAAAAGTTTTCGATGCGCTCAGTCTGAACCAAACGATGTCAGAAATGCCAGTGTGAATCGTCTTGGACAGAAACTTACCAAGTGAGTGCTATCCAGTGCTTTGATTAAGCCAGAGCTAGAGTCACCCACAGACACGGTCAAGACTGCGTGCGGAAAAGCGTCCATCGAGTCAGACATGGCGCTTCGAAAATAGTCTCTCCGCTTCATGTCCTGTATCGAAGTCCTACCCATTCGAATGTCAGTGTCCAGGGCCGCCTTTGTCAGACGGTCTCGACTTCCTCCAAAGCCAACAAATCGACTACGACTGGCGACGACACGCGCCATTGGCAGAGCTTCTGAGTTGCCTCGCAGTCTCGACTGGATATTGAGAAGCGCGTCATCTTCAAGTGGCTGGGTGGGAGCGACATCACTAGTGTCGGAGTCATCGTCTGCGAAGAGGACCTTGCGTTTATCGTCGGTGCCTAGGAATTTGGCGAGTCTGCTTCGCTCGAATTTAGTGATCGGGTACGAGTCAACGTTCAAGGCGACAGCGGCATCGATGCCGGCCCATCGGGCTTGGATCTCGGGCGAGGCAAAGGCAAGTTCGCCAATAACGGAATCTGCGGGTGTGGCGGAAGCGCTGTCGCGCCTCTGTTGACGCTGAGCTTCCGGAGTGGGCGGCTGAAGGTCCGCATGGCGCGTGTACTGGAGCAGCAAGACGCGGAGCCCGACAACATTGTCCGCATGTATCCAATAGGTAGTGGCTGTGGGCTTGGCACCGAAGCAGGCTCGCTGAAGTTCCAAATCAAAGTCAATGCCAGGAGGTGGAGCTTGTGCCTGTTCCGAGTCTTCAGAAGGGGAAGTGACCACATTTAATTTCGGGCGCGCTGCAGTCGTCTCGTAGTCGACTGAATTGCGTAAATCGTCCAAATGGTCCGCGTAGCGTTGCATGACACTGGACAAGTCGACTTTTGCGAAGCTGCCTGGCTTGTTAAGCAGCTGGTCCTCCACGCGTGCAGCCAGTGTTGGAGCGCCGGTCCATTTGCGATGTTTCTTCACAAGCTTTTGAAAGGCCATACGATTGGTTGCAATAAAGCGAGAGGTGTTCTGGATCTCTTCGCCGACGCGCAGTAGCTCAGTCTCTAGCTTGGCGAACCGGCGCTGCAGACCAAGGGCATTTCGAGAGCCACTGGAAATTTGACGACGATGCTGCAGCTGCGCAATCTGTCGATCAACGGTGCCCAGACGGCTATTGAGCTCATACTGCTTGCTCTTGACGAAAAGGTCCAGTCGTTCGCATTCGCGTGTCAAGAGGGCCAGCAGCTGCGAGTCAAAGGCGTCGTTCTGAGAAGGGCCTTTTCCGGGAATGGAGAGGGCAACGGATTCCTTGGCTCTCGAGCCCGGATCGGTATGTTCCTTAATGAGCCTTTTCACGGTTGCATAGTCGAGGTTATCTGTGGATTCGTAAATAACAGTTGAGATGCATGGTGGGGCGCACTGCATGAGAGGGACTCACAGTGACGCCATTGTTGGACAGATCGTTGCTCGAGCGTCTGGCCGAACTTCATCTCTCTCGCAGTGCGCAGGAGCTGGTGCGACGACGAGAAAGAGGAAGGGGGGAGGGGAGGGGGCAGCCGAGAGAGATCAGGTGGAAAACGAGAAATTGGAGGGTGCGTGGCCAGCATGCAGACTATGAGGATGCGACGATAATGCTGCTGATGGTGCAATAAGGGACGAGGAGGACTAGAGCGGGCGGAAGTGATAAGAAGGAGAACCCTGGCGGTGCGAGCACATGTCACAGGCCAGGAACAGGCGAGGGAGAGGAAGAGGGTTGGAGATATATGAGACCGCTGACTATTGGGTATCTGGCGGTGGTTGCTGTGTGATTGTATGAAGGAAGGCGCGAACTCTGTCCGCCCGGACGATCTATTCCATGGTTCCAAGGCCTCACCAACGGCTGCCATGTTAGGTCTCTTATCCTTCCTCCATCTCCACTAAAACACCCCGGACCACCACTATCTCGCCTCTTAAGCTCCGCCGTGACTAACGACAACGCAGCTGCAGACAGCCCAGCTGGCGGGGATGGCGACGCTGCTGCTGGTGGTCGCTGCGCGCAGTAGTCGCCCTGCCTGTCTCAGATGGCGGCGCTGCAGTCTAGATCGGCGCAGCATTTTCGCGTCCCCCAAGTGCCGGTCGCCCTGTCACGTCCTGTCTAGCGGCTGCTGTCGGCTCGTACCAGCCTCCCTCGATTCATCGCTCGATTGCATGCCACTGCGCGCGCTCTGGTTACCAACAAGCTTGATCATCAAGAAGATCCCTCCGCCGTTACAAAGGTTACGCCCGCTCTACCAGAGGGCCTTAGGCGCGTTCGTCATTGGCGCTCGTCTGGGCCTTCGGCCTTTGCAGGTAACTGGTCGCGTGCCGGAATTGGAGTAAAAGCAGACGCCCGGTGATAACTCTATGCACGCACTGCAGCGCTTGTGCTACGCCAGTATGCCATTGTGTCGAGCCTCTGGCCTGTCGAGTGTGAATGCGCATGCCTCTCTGCCAGCAGTGACGCAAGCGAATCTTCGTGGATAACATCTATGTGGAATTGCCCGAAGTCATGCATCTCGCCGCTTTTCATGCTGCCGCTGCAACTCATCTTCGCGTCCTTGCAGCAGCAGCAGCAGCAGCCGCCGCCTCCGCCTGCAAAGCCTAGGAAAAAACTCAAAAGCAGCTGGTCGCTGCAGTCACGGCACGTCCGTTGACTATGCCATCCCAGTGCGGCTCGCCTATGCCTGAGCAAGCTGGCTGATGGCGCTGCTGCGAGCGGTCTTGGGCGGTTGAGGCCGCTGAGCAACCATGCTCGCTGATTCATTCGCCCGCGCGGCACAAACGCTCTGGCAAACCGGGTTCATTGGTCTTGGCTGGAGAATATTTCCAGACTACTGTATAGCCAGATAACGCACCATCCCCATTCGTGTCCAATCCTGTCATCGAGCGCTTCGCAAGGAACACGGAGCGATATGCACTGGTTGTAGACTCAGAGACTCGACGGCCATTACTACCACGCTCACGCCATTGGTGTCATGGTATATTTGCACGTCGGTCGAGTCCGTACAAAGAGTCGAACGCAGTCTCGCTAGGTACGAAAGAAAATCTCTTCCGCGAAGAGGTACCGCCTGACAACCAATGAAAGACAGGCACTGTCATTCAACCACCCTCCCTCAACTGCGCGCCTGGCGAGTCTGGGCGCCCCAGTAGCTAAAATGTCCTCCAGGATGTGTGGGACAGTGGCACCCAATAGAAGCCAACAGTAGCCGAATGTCGATGCAGCCGGACAAGGCAATTGATCGTGTGCTCACATTTTTTTTCTCGCAGAGGCACGGTAGGAAATTTGACCGCACCTGATCCTACAAACAGTCCAGAGGGTATTATTGGGGGGGGGCCTTTCACACGAGCCGAAATCTGGGGCTCAATCATTCTCCTGCCGACCCGAAGCCGGTGATTTGCAAACGCCCTCGATGTCCAGTGCCCTCACACGACCACTTGCCTAAGCCAGCAATATGTCTGTGGCTGGCGGAACCCCGTTGTACCCACCCACGTCGGTCAGGAGAACGAAGCTGGCCGGGACCGTCCAGTGGTTGCGAATGGTGGTGTGGTGCCATGGGTGCTTTGCATAACGCTTGCAGCAGCCTCAACAAGTCTGGCCCCGCGCTGACTCCCCAGTGCCCCTCCACGCCCTCCAACCTCCCTCCGTGAGAGGCTCTTGTAGCTCTGTACAGACTGTGCCTGGTCCGATGCACCCACGACCCATTCTGGCAGCTACTTACTAGGTAGGTAGGTAATCTGTTCGCCATAGGCCATGATGAGCCTGCACTGCTCGCCCGCAGCTGACCCGGACCTTGAATCCGCTATCTCTATCAGATGTCAAACATCCATGATACACACGGCTGGACTCGATTAAGCTTCTCCACTACCCACTCCTTGCATACTCTGGTAATGTACTGTACATTGCACTGCTGACTCGCTCGGACGACATGTCTCAAGGTGATTGCATTAGTTTCCTCTGCTCGCTTGCGGGGTTTGTCTCGACCAGCGCCAGCATACGCTTATCGTGCCATTCTCCAGTTGAAGCGCCTTATCGTTTCGCTGCAAGCAGCCTGCCCGTGCCAACCTCAACGGATACTGAGCTTTGGCAGGTCCATTGCTACTCCCTCTCCATCTCAACACACATGCCAGGACGAGTCGCAAAGTCTCATACAGAACCATCCAAGACGTTCTTCATTGCAATTCTCTGTAAGTCGCAGCAGTAAGCAAAGGCTACAGCTTCAGATCGCCTCCTGCTCTGCGCACCTCAGCTCGCTCCTTGACTGATTTGCCGTCCACGTCGGCCAATTCTCCCTTCTTGCCAATCACCTTGACACCGCCCTTCTTCAACTGCTTCACCACATCAGACTTCTTCTCCCGCTTAGGCTCAGCACCCTCTGGCACCTTTGCCTCGAGCGGCTTGTTCAAGCCCGCCTTCTTCGCGCGCTCCTTCATTCTCCTTCGCCTCCTCGTGCGCTGCTCCTTCGTTTCTTCTTCTCGTGCAGCGACGGCACCGCCCTTGCTGACTACCTCGCCTGTTCGCTTGCCCTCCTCGCCAACACGGTAGACCTCCTGTGGTGCCAATGCGCTCGGGCCAGCAACATCTACTCCAGCGTTTGGTCGAGCATCTTCCATGGCGATTGTAGGTGCATCAACGCGAATGTCAAGCGACGCCTGTGCGGGCCGGGGCTTGTAGTGCCAGTTGCTTAGAGCGTCCAGCTGCGCAGAAACATCGGCCCACTGTGTCTCAATAACCTTGTGCCTCTTCTTGAGCTCCTCCGAGCGCGTGTCAACGTAGTTTGGATCATTTTTGCGCAAGTAGTCCTCTTCGTACTCTTCCGCAAGTCCCTTTTTGCTTTTCTCGTCGCTGAGCTCGAATTTGCCGCGTCTCTGAGGTGCGGCGACCACATCTTCGGGCCTTCTTCGACGAACTTCATCAAACTCTTTGCTTAAGATGCGGCGCTTGATGAGCTCTTCAATGGATTCATTGACGGCTGCTGTGACAATGTGGACAGGCTTGCCGGCGCGCTCAAAGTCAAGGTCTTCTTCGAGGAGGCCGTTCTCTGGACGGGCAGGAGCAACGGATTCGCCGGTCAGGGCCCAGGGCTTCGACTCCAGATTCTCTGCCTCGAGGCGGCGAATCTCCGCTCTGAGGGCAAGCTGGCGGCGCTCATGAGAGGAGAGGTTGCGATTGCGGGGATCATCTGGGTTGAATTCTTCGTCGTCAGACCCTCCCAAATCTTCGTCGTCGGAGAAGAGATCGCGATGGACATTGGACATGGCTCGGACAGTCTCCTGAGCAAAATCCGCATCACTTGCATCGTCTTCGTCCAGCTTGGCTTTCCGTGTGCTTGATTTGGCTTTTCGCTTTGGCTTGTTGGACGGTGCGGCTTTTGGCGGAGCGAAGAAGTCGGCGTAGTTGATTTCGTTTGTGTTGCTAAAGTCACCGCCCATGCCCATCATATCGTCTGCATCTGCACCGTTCATTTCCTCGTCTGCATCTTCGTCGTCCGACCAGGGAGCATTCAGATCGACGTTGCCAAAGGTTGGTCCATCGTCTTCATCCTCGTCCTCGTCCTCGTCCTCGTCCTCGTCGTCACCTCCGCGTCGCGACTTGTTTCGACCATTCCGAGCATGTGCTGCAGCAGAGAGAGGATCAATGGTCCAGTCCACGTCCTCTTCGTCGCTTGCAGCGCCATCGTCCTGACCATTGAAGTCCCGCTGCTCGAGGAACTGGGACTGTTTATTGAAATCGTCAATGGAGAAGAAACCATCGTTAAGCCCATTTGGATCTTTGACATATTCTTCTCCGTCCCTTGCGGTCGCACTGCTTGCATCGTCATCGTCATCATCCTCATCCATGTCGCTGATGGGTGTCTCGTCACCGAGATCAGGCGAGCTGCCTTCGTCTTCGAGATCTTCCTCCTCACCATCGATATCGTCCATGTCTTCGTCATCGTCCTCCTCTGCCTCTTCGTCGTCTGTGACATCTTCTCTTGGGATGTCATCGCCATCATATTCCCAATCGACGCCCTCTTCTCCTAAGCTCGCCTCTTCCTCCTCAATCATGGCCTCAATCTTTTTCACATCTCTGTCCACCTCGTCCACCCCTGCGGTAATAATCTTGCGCGCCTGCTGCACAATTTGATCCATACCAAATCCAGTGGTGTAAATCTGCTTCATGCGAAGCTGCTCCTCTTCATCATCGGAGTCGTCGTCATCGCGCCTCCGCTTGCGCTTCCTCGATTTGCGCAGCTCATTCTGTCGAGCTTGTTGCGTTTCGGATATATCTGTGGCTAGGCGGTCAAGATACTGCTTCGCGAGCTGTAGCGCAGCTGCGCTGTGAGCGGGTGACGGCTTGAGGATTTCATGCGGTGCATTGCTGAGAATTTGGAGGAGGTCCATGATGTGCCTTTTTCTCCTACCCGTGACTGTGGGAGAAGCAGATTTAGTTGTCGAAGAGCTTGTCCTAGGTTTGTCAATTACATGCAAACTCAGTCGAGGTTCAGGCCCGGCAGTGGGTTGCCTTGAGCTAGGTAGGTCACAGGTGCGATGTTGATCCATCTTCGCGAAATGTTCGAAAAAGATTATCGACAACGGGGAATCTGTAGCGCCGGAACTCCGAGCAACTTTCGCTCCGCGCACGTGTCAGGACAGGGCAGGTCGGCTTCAGATGGAGTCACGGAGCTTAACCCCGAAGACAAAAGTTGCTGGTTGTTCGTCAAGGCCCCCGTGCATTGCAGCCACAAAGAGGGCCTTCTGTCTAGATTTTTCCCCACTTGTCTTGCATCTTTTTCTTGCTGCAGGTGACAGTTAAGAGACTCGCGATTTGTATAGATTCATCACTGCGGCTACAGCTGCCACGACACCCAGCATGTCCCTTGCCAGACTTCGCGGCGCAAGCACCCCCATGCGCCCAGCATCCTTCACCACCGACCTCTTCCACTTCCTGTACAAAGATGCGCGGCAGCCGTCGCGCCAATCACTCCTCCGCCCAAGAGCACTGCACACACCAGCTCGCATCCCGCGATATCGCGCACAGCACCAAACCCAAGCCCAGCTACGGCACCGCAGCATCAGACATAATTCCACGCAACCCCCTCGCCCGAATCCCGACCCAACACCTCATCTCAACTCTCCTCCGCACAAGCCCGCGCAGAGCCTCTCGCAGCGCTTGAAGCAGTTGTCCAAGGAGTACGGCTGGACGGCGTTTGGCGTGTACATGGCTCTATCCGCGCTCGACTTTCCGTTTTGTTTCCTCGCTGTGCGACTTGCGGGGACGGATCGGATCGCTGCGATTGAGCATGCTGTCGTCGGCACGTTTAAAAAGTACCTTCTTGATCCGGTCAAGGGGGCTGTGGGAATTGAGACGGAGGGGCAGATAAGTAGGGAGGGAAAGAGTGTGGAGGAGGTGGTGGAGGAGAAGAAGGCTGTTGGCTGGGGCGTGGAGGAGGCGCAGGAGAAGGTCGATGGGGGTGATGCTTGTGAGTCCTTCTCTTCCTTTTCATTCTTCTCTCTTTCTTTCCTTGCTTTTCTGCAGTTTTCCCTTTCTTGGGTTCTCTCGTCCTACTCACTTTCTGGCTTTTGTGGGACACACAGCTGACTCGAGCCTTGCTGTAGCACTCTGGACACAGCTTGTACTCGCCTACGCTATTCACAAGTCGTTTATATTCATACGAGTGCCGTTGACCGCGGCCATTCTACCTCGCGTCGTGCGTACGCTGAGAGGCTGGGGTTGGAAGATTGGCAAAGCGAAGCCAAAGGGTGTATAGTAAGAGAGGCGGGTCATAGACATGGCAGATGAGCGATGGGCTGGCACTTACTCGCTACTCTTCACATATGTACGGGCATTGTAATGAAACATAGACACTTGGTGCTAGGTGTCCGCTGTAGACTGTGCAGGACCTCCGCGACGGATGCTTGAGAGGACCGTGTGGCTCTCCTAGCGACTCGCACCTTGTTGATTTGGATCTCGAGGCTGTATTCGGCAATGTCAAGTATTGAATGTGTATTCCTCTGATTCTGCTTATACTGAACCAGTCACACGGACGATTGTCAGCCCGATCAGGCACTGATCTCGTCTTGCGATTGTTACTAGGTAGACTCCACATGAGCAAACCTCGCGTGCCTCGCTACAGACAAACACCAGCTTTCGAGGCTATCTCTGCATGAACGACGGCATCATAAGATATATTGGCTAATTCGAGAGACGATAAACTCAACGGCGCTCGATCGATATGAGGCGAGCGTAGAAGCCTCTCCGGATGGTAATTCGTACATGGTAAAGCTCAATCCTTGTCTCTCGAATGCTAGGCGACAGATGGTGTAGCGTCTAATTACCGGTATTTCATGTTCGCATCGTGGGGATCCTGGTCTCTATGCAGCCTTCGCTCATCGCCTAGCCCAGAGTCGATGCGGGCGATCTAGAATATCAGCTCGTCGGGACTCAGGCGGCATTGTGACGCAGCATGATGTCGAAAATGGGCCTATAGGTTGTGGGAGTGGAGAGGTTGTTGGCGAGGACAGGGTTAGTCAGTGGGTGGCCAGGGTCCATTCACTAGGTAGATGTGACGGAGCAATACAGCCTCGGGTTTGATAGCAGTGCTCACTGTCCATCAAAGCGAAGACAGAGAACAAGATACTGTCAGTGGAGGTGATGTTGCAGACTACAAGTCCAGCCCGTTCATAGCTACGGAAAGCCATGCTGCTTGCGCCTCCCTTCGACTTTCAGGAAGTGTGACGGTACGGAGACGGAATGCATCACGAAGCCATTTCCATGTTTACACTTACCAGGAACATCCCCATGGTGATTATCAGCATGCAAAGAAGATGTGTTGTGACGAGTCTATGCACAAAATTACGCTCTGGAACAGTGGCTCCTCCCATTACAAGGAACGCTTGATTGAGGATAACGACCGTTTGACTAGGCTGGATCAGTCCGTCCACTCTCGTCAGCTATGCGTATTGGCAGAGCCTGGAATCACATGTGTTGGAAGAGCAGCAACATGAAATCTGCTCGTCTGCATCAAAGCACACGGGCAAGCAAAGAAAGGTAGCTTAGCCAAGTCATTTGCAACGTCGTGGTACCAGTGTGATGGCGCTGCGTCCGACAAAGTGTATTGCGAGATGGAACCCCTAGGGTGTCCTCAATAGCATACATCCAGCGCCATCATGTTGTGGTAATGCGCAGGTAAAATGTACGACGTGCGCCACTGCGGACAATGAGCTCCTTGAATGATCCCAACAATGCTCTTCAGATTCAACTGGGTCGTTGCTTGGGCAGCAGACAACAATTGTTGTTGTAGATGACCAAGACTTCTGGTCTGCGAGAGCTGGCCTTCTCATGATGTAGTAGTCCATTTGCCAAAACATGATCCGCACAGAATTTAGAAGAGCATCGTCGAGGCTGCGCAAGAGATTCTCCCTCCAGGGTGAGACATCAGTGGGTGCAAGCTTACCTATTTCCGAGACATCGCACGCTGATCCCACGCGTGAAGACAGTCTGAACGTTCAGCCTGAAACGTCTATATTGTCGTCCGAATGGGGAGTTCAAACGAGCCTGGGGCTGCAGACGTCCGACAGTGGGCAGCCGGATACGGAAGTCACTTTCCCTCGCGTCTCCATGGCGGAGTCCTTGTTCGACTTCCTAACGGAGGTAGACCTTGGCGCGAGAGTCATCGAAGAGGGTCTACAGTACGTCCACAGAAAAAGTGTCGAGCGGGAAAGTCACCTTCCCATTGCACGTTTATTCCAAAAGCATCAGTTTGAGGAGGAGGTCGAGGCGTCCACAGTGCCATGCCCAAGCCCTTTGCGCGTACCTCAGGAGCGAGTACAAGCGAATTCGCTTATTCGTGCTGAGCGACGCAAAAGCATGTTGGAGTATTCGACCTGCGGAAAGGAGCACTTCGTGCATCAACGGAAGGATAAGTGCCACCCGCAGGAAACCCGACCCAGGCCAGCCTCGATGAATTTTCTACTGTCCCTCGAGCGCCAGAGAGAATTTGTCGACATACCCGTCAAAACAAATTGCGAAATACACCAGGCAGGCGATAGCGGAAAAAGTAAGCTGCTGAGCCGGCTTCGAAGCCTGCGGACCAGTGTACGGGAAGATAAGCAGCAACGGACAAGCTTCGCAGAACAAGAGCCTACAGGCCGCAAGCGACAGAGGATATCGCGGCGGGTAACGTCTGGACAAAGGTCTGCAAAGGATGCGTTCAAGCTCATCTTTGGGAGCAGGACCCACCTGCATCGAACAACAATCTGACACCTGGACTCTCGATCCTGGTCAAGTGCCGTGGGAGTACGGGGCTATGCCGAGTGCAACAGCGCTGCGGACTGGGGTAGTGGACTCGGGGCAATTGACTCGGGGAGCCATCGATCATGGATAGGGGGTAGTCGACATGCGCCTGGTAGATTTTGGCAAGACATTGACCTGGATGCCCAAGGCGAGGCTTCAAGCTTTGGGAAAGTGGGCCTCTGCTTGTCACGACGGTCGAAGGCCCACGCAGAGAGACCGCGAACCCACGGTGATGGGGATGCCACGGATCCGTTTCACGGAGATGAGCAAGTGTCCTTCGTTGACGCGCAGAGCAAAGTGCGGCGTGTTCCTGACGCTAAGAAAATCGATAGGCACAACCGTTGATGCGCGATGGCGTTCGCTACTGCTTCGGGCCATTGGGAGCGCGTTGCAGATAGCGACGGACAGCACGGCCCCCCCTTCTCTTGGAAGAGGCCCTATGGCCCTGCAGCACGAGGCTGCCACTGAATGGCATATTTCGTACACTTTCGTATTGAATGTATAGGAAGAGCAAAGAGATGCTGCCCCGTTGGCCCCAAGATAGTGAGAAAGCAGGGAAATTTGGCCGCCTAGTAAACAAATCTCAAGGCATAGGAATGTCTGGGCCGTCGGAGAGAAAGATTGCCATTCAGCAGCTGGACGGTCATAGCGCGCCGTGCCAGGAAGCAGGCAAGCGACGCCTGAATCGGTCAGATCGAGGGCGGTCAGGGTGCGGCAGCCGCAGGGCCAGGGTGTCGCATCGAGGCTCTCAGGGGAAGCCGTCCTAGAATAGCGCCGTCGTTGCTTCTCTCCCGCGTGTCTGCCTCTCACTTCCCTCTCCCACTCACTCGGCCCTCGTCTTGGTCTTGGTCTCGCTCACGCCTCACTGTCCCTTCTCGATTCACTCTCTTCTCACCTACCTAATGTCCTAACATTTGCAGTCGTTCATTTTCGTCGCTGGCCGGCTCTGCCGCTCTCTCTCCCTCTCTCTACCGCCCCTCGACTCCTTTGAAGGGCTGGTCCATCTCTCGTTCAATCCTGCCGACCGCGACTTCTTTAGCACTTCGACTTCTTTTCCAAGCCCTTTTTGAAGCCATCCGCCCTTACCGCTTGGCCTCACCAGTCGCACTCAGAGACGAATGTACCTCCGAGTTTTAAGAACAAAGAACCACCAACAAGACCACTTCGCAGCTCCACCTCTCTTATCCGCTGCCTACTAGGCGGCCCCCTCGCCCACCATGCACCTCAAAATCGACCAACCTCACTATGCTCATATGCATTTGCATCGAGAGCGCACCATCGCGCAGCATCTTGAAGACGCCGGCCACAATCTTGTAGTCCGTTCTCCTCCAGGTTCGAATTCTTTCTCCGACTCTAGCGGCTCGGACAGCTCCGGCAGCTCGACCTCAGATGATTCTTCTAGCACTAGCACATCATCTTCGAGCAGCGCTTCCGAGTCCTGTGACCCTTCAGGCTCCTCAAGCAATGCATGCGATCCCTCCAAGGAGCCAGGTACCAAGTCAGGGCCTAGCACTGCGACCATTGCGATCTCTTGCGCTGTCATCCTTCCCATCGCTGCAGCAGTCATTGTTCTGTACTTTCTACATCGCAGAAACGTCAAGAAACTTCGTTTGGAAGACATCAACGACAAGCACGGTTCCCTGGACTTTGGGCTTGGCGAGCAGCGCCGTTCTGTGCTCCACCGCAAGAAGGGTAAAAATGGTCCAAAGGCGCCGGAAATGTCGCTCGCCGAGACCCATGCCGCGCTGCACAGCAAAGGCATGTCTCTCGATATGGGCAGTCCATATGTCCTCCCCGGAGAGCCAGAGTCTCGTGGTTCTTTCAACTCCATGTCTCGCTCCCTCAAAGACCCTGACGATCCTTATCGTCCTGTGGAAATGATCAAGTCCCGTTCCCATTCGCCCAATCCAGCCTATGCTGATTCTCACAACAACGGCTCTCTCTTGACCGTCACAAGCAGCTCTCATCTTGTTAGCCATGCTCAAAACCCGGACTCCGCATCATTGACAACACCGTCCACTGTTTCGTCACCTCATGACGCTCTTCTACCACCACTTCCGGTCGCACGTAAGCCCCTACCTTCTCCGCTTTCAGACAGAGCTCCAATCTCTCCTGGCCCCGAGGACCCAATGCTATCAAAACAACACGATGTCCAAGATGCATACACTTTGCCCACGACAACGTTCCAATCTGAATTTAGCATGCCGGAGCAAGTCGCGAATCCTGAAAATCTTCCTTACCCTGTGGACAAAGAAGATATTCCCCCACCCCCTCCGAAGCGTTCAAGCCTGCGTCCCCGGACCGACTCTCAAAGCAGAGCTCAGCCAGAGCCATCCCCCCTCGATGATTACCAAACATACGCTGATGTCCTCGGCATCGCGCAAGCTCCCGATCGAAACAATGCACAACTGCCTGCCATCGAAGACCAAGAACCCACTGGACTTGGTGTAGCTGGGGTCAACTTTGACAGGAACCGTCTATCCGTTCGGCCTCTTCCTCCCGATGATCCCACCGACACTGCAGAACAACGTGCTCACCGCATCAGATCTTTCTATAAAGAATACTTTGCTGATGGAGACAGTGGTGATGCTATGTGGGACTATGAGGACGACTACGAACAGGAGTTTAATGGTGCCACCATCTACGATCCAGCCACCGGACAGTTCATCGTCGCTGGCGGTCACAATAACATTCAGCGTCGTGCCATGACACCGCCACCTCGGGGCCCTCCCAGAAAGTTCCGTGGCGGTCCTCCAGCTCCTTATGGGGCTACTCGTTCCAGTGGCGGTACCGTTCCTGGCGGTCGTGCCCGCGCGTACTCATCCGCGTCCGGCCGTCCCCCAATGGGTGCTCGTGGCAGACCAAAGAAGAAGCTGCCTCCTCCGATGCCTCTGTTGACTCTGCCAACCCCCCACGCGTTGAAGGAAGACACCGGAATATTCGATGCAATGGACTTTGCGCCTCCCACATCTATGCGCGATCGTGTCATGGGGAGACCTTCCACTCCCAATGGCAATCTAAGCGTTCCCTACAAACCAGGCGTGCGTGCTCATTCGCCATTAGTCTCGCCGTTCGATGACCTTGCTGTCATGCCAAGCCCACACATGCTCCGCAAGTCGGCCACATTCACTGCCCTGGACTTTGCACCTCCGCCAAAGTTCAAGGACCACAATGCAGGTGGCAGCGACAGTGGCTCTATCCGCAGCGGTGCAAGCTCTCGCGCTGGACATATTGATGCTATGCATATGCACAACATCCGTGCTGGAGCCTACCGCATATCTCGCCTGCCCGTCGATACTGTTGGAACTGTCGACGACTTGAAGGAGAGCCTGCGACCTCGGCTTGATATGAACCGGTAATAATGATACGACACTGCACCTCTTGTTTATGACACGACCAAAAATATAGACACTGGAACGACCATTGCATCTTGGCTTTGCAGACTGTGCGGACTAATCACCACACTCTCGAATCTTTGTGGTTCGGCGCTTTCATCGAACACTTTCGTTGGTCTTCGGAGATCAGGGACACGCTCTTCGTTTGGGCGGTATCGAGCCATCTGCTTCCTGCGACCTGTACATTTGCTCGGCGTTGTTTTTTTTTTTGGCCTTGTGCCTTGGAACTCATGTCAGACACTCGCACGTGTTTGCTGTGTAGGGGGTATGACTCGGTCCCTGTGAAGGCACAACACACAGTCTCTCCATTACCGCCATATATGTTTGGGGCCTAATATGGATGATCATACATCGGACCTTCTCTGTAATTACATAAGTTGTCTGCCCAGATTTCTGGCAGTCACATGAATCAGAATTCAAAAAATCTAAGTAAAACGCTCTCTCAATGTGCAAACATGACGGCCGGGTCCCATTCGCATGCAAAAAAGTGTTCAGGCAACGAGTCGCTCTAGGTAGGCTGTGGTGCTCCAGCTCTCAGCCGAAGCCGCTGACGAAGTCAAGCACTTGCAGGGAATGCCTGCACAAAAGAGCCAGTCGGAAGTTACACAACAGAATCATGTTCGTAGTCAGCCCTAGCATGCTGAGGTGATTCCTGCATGTCTCTCCCAACGCGTGGAAGTGGAGGCATCCTAATCTATTCAAAATGGACCCGCCAGGTGTGTGTATGAAGCGCCATGGGTCAGGCCGTGAAGCTTGACAGGTCGTATCCCTGGAGGCGTGATGATCCATCCATACAGTCAATCATCACCCAATGGCCGCTCCAGTGGCGCTGGTCAATACCGTTTGCTCCCTCTTTGACTAGTTAAGCTACACGCTCAAGTCCTTCATGGCCGTGTTCCAAAAACGATAGTTTTATGGACACTTGCGAAGGTTTGTGTGGAAATTTCATATCATTCGGTCCAAATGAATGTTGACAAGGGCTGGCTTCAAGGACAGCGGGTGAGTTGACGTGGGTCAAGCAGGATTTTGACACCGGACTGCAAGAGCCAAATTACTTTGCTGTGACAATTCCCGTCACGAGGTCAAATACGGTACAGTACATTGCTACACCCGAGAACACTTTGCGATTGTATCAGCGATACAGACGACTGATCGTCGTCTTTTGAGATACTTTCCAACAATCGCTTCATTCAAAGGCGCCTTGGACGCGAAGCATTGTCCATGTACGACGACCGCTCCTCTGGACAAATGTCTGCCACATCAAGTCCACACATTTTGAAGACCATCATCAGGCGAACCATGCACAGTCGAGGGCCCTGCAGACCCGCATTGTACTGCATTGCTGGTATCTGTCCGTTCGTCATCCTCGAGTAATTCTGTCATGTCTGCCCATGAAAATGTAGTGACATCGATATTTATGTATACAGCCAATTGTCTAACAGCTCTGAGGGCAGCAAAGTGGATGGGAAGGTTGCTCATGTCTCGGCGTGATATACCTCGTAGGTGTCCTTCATTTCTTCCTGGAGCCACCATTCGCCATTTCGCAGCGCGATGCCCTTATGCCCAACGCCCTAGGTATTTCACCCACTACAAATCGAAACAACGACTCGTACGATTGTCGCGTGGAGACCATGCCATGATTCGCTGTGTCTAGACCCGATAAGGGACACAGGCAGGTATGCATCGTCCATGCCTCGTAGTGTGCAACGACGATTGACTCGTAAGACGAGGGACCCTTAGATTGGCGTCGCTGATCAAGTACATGATATTAGACTCGGTGCGGCTTATCCTTGGGCAGGGCTGGGTAAGGAGCAACTCTTCTTCCATCCTCAATCATAAGCCGCATTCGCTTTGACGCCATGTTCAGGATCCTAGCGCGGACGACGCCACTTTGTCTTGCCTTTTACGCACACTTTGTCAACCCCATTGGGTACAACCCCAAAGCAGGGGAGTCAGAACCAGCAACGACACCTCATACACCCTGCTCGGGCGACGCTAATCAGATCGCAACTTGCGTCAAGAAGAGATTGGTGCTTCAGAATTGCGCTTATCGAGGTAAGATTGCTTTTACCCCCGTCTTACCAAATCCTTGCCCGAGGAGCTGATGTGATGTTCGATATCAGACTGCGTATTTGCAAACATTCATTCTCACAAAAAATGCCATCAAGCCAATCTGTACCCGCTGAGTAAGTGAGAGGCCTGCGGTTGTCTTTGCACAAGTCATCTAAAGCTCTCTACAAGACGATACGCTCGGCGTCGTGTGCTTGCTTGATTTGTCTAGATTCGAAGATGTCTGCGATAACTGTGACCCGGCGGGCGTGATTGATAGATAGAAGGGGATTTGCTGAGCACAAACAGACAGATTAATGGCCTGAAGATTAAGGGATCGGAAACACAAGTGAATTACAGGGTATTTTCAGCACGACCGCCAAGATGATGACTTGGCTTGTGCTTTCGCATGGATGCAGTCTTTGGATCTGCGAACGTGTGCTTGCGAAGACGTGCAGATGTTGGCCCTTGGCTCTCGTCAGATTGCGACCAAAACGGTGATCGCGCCGTGCGAGCTTAGGTGAGAATGAGGACCAGACTGATGGCCAGGTATTATGCAGCCAAACTTGTCTACAAAAGGCGTGTCCCGGAACACGGCATGTAGGATGACACGTGAGCGGAGCTCGGAGTAGATACGCATCGCGCCCACAGACATATCTCGGACCTCGGACTCATCTCCATTGCTCTAGCTCTTCATACGACGCCTCATATAAGAGGCGCTTACCCTCCCTCGGTGGGGTATCCTAGATGACGATCGGTTTCGTGCACTGGAGAGCGACAATGGGTCCAACAAGTCTAAGGATAACAAGTCTTGCATTGACCTGATTGACCTAACAGAGACTTTTGTGTGCCTCGCTTGCACTTTCTAAGCAACGATGAGCACATTCGGCACTCGTGTGACCATTGAACGCAACAGAAATATACCTATGGAGAGAGCAGTGACGTCTCGTCGAAATGGGAGTCTTCCTGCATGTGAGCCCTGCCGCCTAAGAAAACTTTCCTGTGATCATGCGACCCCGGTTTGTGGAAGATGTCGGCGAAGAGACCCAAGTGCCTGCTCTTACCACCCTTCACCGATGACTACAGGCGTACGAAAAGCGCGAAGAGCTCCAGAAAGAAGGAATTCTTCTTTTTCAGGGTAAGCAGCATTCCTTGGTTCCAAGTCCTTGTGGCGCATGTGCAAGGTAAAAGCCTTTCACTAGAAGACTGGAGTCTAACGTACAGACAGCGCGGCGATGTCAGCCGAATGCGCCATCACAACGCCGTCTTCCACAACAGACAGTATTGCCCAAGGATCCGAACGTGTACGACGCACACGAGATCGAGTCCATGGCGAGCAGACAACTCCTTCGTACCTCGGTGCTACCAGCTTCTTCGCATCTCTCCAAGAAAGCAGCCGAGAGCTGGAACGCTGGGACTCGTCTATGACCAGTACCTCCTCGTCGACTCACACAATTGCTTCCACGACGCTTCATGCTACAGTGGATTTCAATGCTGGCGCTGATGTGCTTGACGGGTTTTACCCTTTGGATAAGACCGAAATACTTCTTAAGGCAGCCTTCAAGTTCTGGTGTGGACCTTTGGCACCGCAACTTTTAGTGATGCGTTGCTGGTATTCTCTCAAAGCTCGCCTGCTAGTACTGGAGCACGCACCCGATCGGGAGCGAAGGCTACTTAACTGGTCCCGGCAGATCTTCGAAAACACAATCAAGCCTCTTCCCTTACCGGGAAACGACTCGATGTTGGACTGGGCACGACATATGACTGACGATCATTTTCGCTGGGACAGCATCGCAATGATACTGACGTCTATCGGATATTCTCTGACAAGAGTTCTGTAAGTAGCAACCGGCTCACATCGCACTCATTCATCACGGTCTGATCGATGGTAACCAGAACACGACATCCTGAGGTTTTGGATTGCGGTCAGGCGACAACTCCCGAGGCAGTGTCCAGATGGATAGTCGTCTGTAGCGGGGTCTGCCTCCGCTTTTGTGAGAATTCTGTCAACGATGTCATGATCTGGTGCCTGAATGACTACCATATTGGGTTGACTCAATTCGTTGGTGATGCTAGTGCGTTGAACACTTCTGCTCCACGGTCAGGTATATGCTGACCCTTTTGAAGGCTACGCTGCTTATCAGAGGATGGGCGAGCTCATCGCAGTGCTCTTAACAATGGGGCTGCACCATGACGTTCGTGTTACCGAGAATGTGCCACCGTGGCTAGTCGAGTATCGCATCTGTACAAAGCTGATGGCTTACAGTCGTGAGATGACGCTCAGCTTATTTCTGGGCAGACCTCCGAGACTAAGTAGCAGATACTTCGCCATCAACCAAGCACCCGCGCTTGTTAGTCACGAGGCTTTAGCACAAGGGGGCGAAAGGCTGCAGAGTGCTTTGAAGGAAGCTGAGACTATTGGAGCTGTATGGGATGCAGACGTTATACGCCCTGCAGGCCGCCTTTCGCTTCGACTCCCTTTCCTCTTGTTGAAAGAGAGGCTTTTGGAACTATGTCTCGGCCGGACCGATGATGTGGAATACAAGTTGCGTACAACAAGGTTAGTCCAATTCGGTCCAGCACTGTGTGATGCCTGCGACTGAAGCTTAACAGGGCTCTTATGACCGAGTCGGACAAATTGTGGGCCCAGCAGCCGACTGAGCAGAGATACACCAAAAACATCTGGAACAGCAATCTGCCCAAATCGTGGTGCTTTGTACTCCTTGACCTGTATCTAGTAGGTTCTGATACCGACATTAACTTTTTGAAGATGAGAAACCTGATCGCGATCACAGAACAACAAGGGCGTAGACTTTCTCATCCAGCGCCTGCTAGTTTGCCAGCAGCAAGAGACCCCCGTGCAACTGCTGACGATAGCTGACGAGCTCCTTGGTGCTACCTTCACGGTCGTTGGTATGCGATACTGCAATTCTGTTGAAGACGTAAATGCTGAACCCTTACCATAGGACGAGAGAGCGAGATTGATCTGTCTTGGCTTGTAAGTTTGTCATTCACTGCTGATGTATCTCAACCTAATCGTAAGTAGTTTGTTGCTTATAGCCTTCCTGGCGCTGGTGCCATTGCACTCGAGCTGCTGCGACAGATGCAACCAAATTGTAGGGCCTACCCAGGCGCCCCGTCACGATCCAAGATGATACAGGACCTTTCTGTCTTGAATGCATCCCTGGAGCAAGTGGCAAAGCCTGGTGAAGGTAACTATTCTCTCTTTACACAGGTGAGTCTTTCTAGGTCGCACATGATTGTCTTCCGGCTGGGCTCATCATCTCTACCTCCTAGGCACGGTCGACATTGGAAAGAGTTCTCGACCGCGTTTTGAACACTGATCCCGATCTAGTCTCACTAGATTCTTCAGCAACGATGGCGCCTTACAACTGTATTGAGGAGCTTCCTTGGGGCATGCCGTCCGACTTTGACGAAACATTCTGGTCTGGGTTAGGGGAGCACCCCTTTCTGGAGCTGTAATTGGTGCTTGCCTTCCCAGCACACAGGCTGTGAACACAAAGGATACGGAATAACGGAGCTGCGAGTACAATGTGAACAATGATGCTGCATTCGTTGTCCCAGAGGGCTGTTACTGTCTGCGCAACTTCGTCAGGGAGTCGCTTCTAGCAGACAAGCAGGCGTGGGATCAAAGTTGCTCGACAAATGATTCCTGTAAAGCACCTTGTCGGTATTCACAAAAAAAGGGAGCTGGCGACCGAGGTGACAGACGCATTTCAAAGTGAAGCGTTGCTTCTCGCCAGAGCATCGCCAAGTTCTGAGAAAGCAAGATAGAACGTCATTCCCTGCCCCGCGTTGCCCGCAGCACACGACTCGATCTTACAGCGCGCAAAATTCTCCTACGACACTCCTCCCTCCACCGCCATAACAGAAAGCAATCATGGCGGACGAAGCGGTAGTTGACTACTCGCTCAACAACCCCGACACCCTCACAAAATACAAGACTGCAGCCCAGATCTCCCACAAGGTCTTGGAGACTGTGACAGGTGAGCCCCACCATGGCCCAAGAATCCAGGTACACCCGCGCTGACATTGGCCTTTAGGATGGTGTGTCGAAGGCTCGAAGATCCTTGAAATTTGCCAAAAGGGCGACAAGCTTCTGGAAGAGGAAATTGCAAAGGTCTACAAGGGCAAGAAGATTTCGAAGGGCATCTCTCACCCCACCACCATCTCACCTAGCTCCTATGTTACCCCATACACGCCCCTTGTGTCTGACGTCGAGGAGGCATCAGTAGAGATCAAGAAGGGCGAAGTAGTCAAGATCCAACTTGGCGCTCAGATCGATGGCTTCGGCACAATCGTTTGCGACACTATCGTCGTCGGGTCCAATGGAGAGGTTAGTGGCCGCGAGGCTGACCTGCTGGCTGCAACCTACTGGGCAAATGAGCTATTGATCCGTCTCATGGTTCCTCCTGGTCTGCTGGCTTCTGGAACCGATGAAGAGAAGGCCAAAGCCGCCACCGCGAAGCCGCCGACGCAGTCTAAGATCAATCAATTGATCAAGAAGGTCGCCGACAGCTACAATGTCAGTGTTGTCGAAAGCACTACATGCTGGTCCTTTGAGCGCAACGAGATCGAAGGAGCGAAGAAGATTATCCTAGCGCCGAGCGAGGGTGTTCATGGTGAAGGAACGCCTGAGGTTGGTGATGTCTGGGGCATTGAAATGGGGTTGAGTCTGGGCTCTGGAAAGTGCAAGACCCTTGACAAGCGACCAACACTGCACCGCAGAACAACAGTCACCTACCAACTGAAGCGCCCTAGCTCAAGAGCCACGTTGTCAGAGGTTGTCAACAAGTTCAAGACTTTCCCCTTCAGTTTGCGTCAACTTGACGACGAGCGCGCCGGTAAAGTCGGTGTTGTTGAAGGTGTTCGCACCGGCGTACTGCGACAGTACGAAGTCGTTGGCGACAAGGAAGATGCTCCTGTATCACGTCTACTGACGACTTTCGGTAAGATGATCTTCACGTGACAGTGTTTGCTCTTGCTAATGTTTGGTAGCCATCACGAAGAATGGTGCTCAGCTTCTGGCTGCACCACCCAAGCCTGACCTGTCCAAATTGAAGACAGACAGGAAGATCACCGATGAAGAGATCCTCAAAATCCTTGAACAGCCTATTGCCAGGAACACTGGAAGCAAGAACAAGTCAAAGAAGAAGAAGAAGAAGCCCGCGAAGAAGAGCGCCGCGGCAGCGGCAGACGACGACGAGGATGACGACGACGACGAGGATGATGAATAGGTCTAGGAATAGAATCTACTTCAAACCTGCAAAAGTCATCAATCGGACGGTCTACGCTTCCAAGAAGGGTCGCAGTGGCTCTCCTCACACTGAGCCAAAGTCAAGTTCACGATCTAAGATAGCGTTAAATGTCAAAAGAATAAAGCTCGACCTCTCCATCTGAAGAGAACGTCGTCTCAAGCGCGGGATTCATCTATTTCGTTCTGTCTAGCAGGTGTGAGTGCTGCTGCATTACAAAGTATCTGCCCAGCGTTGGGAGAAGACGATGGATGGACTCTGCGCTGTGCTCTCGTGCTACACGACCCTTGAACTAAGAACAGACGGAACATGGTCCTGCTACTAGTGCTGTGAAACTCTATGAGATGACTCAGATGTTTGTTGATAACTCAGACTGCTTCACGCTCCGTGAACAAAAGGCCTGGGCTGTGCAGTCAAGGGCTTGTCCTGGTCTCGCAGGGGACATCTGCAATGAATCATGGACCGGACCACTGCTTTGGCTCAGAGTATCTCGCCCAGTGCCGCGACAAGTCGACGTTGTCGTTGCTTCACATCATTGAGATTGCATAGAATCACGCACAAACTTCTTTCACTTCGATCTCGAAAGTCAAACTGTACAGGCAAAAGGCTGCTGGAAAGTCGCATCGTGAAAGGGCGCCCTGTCTTGGCACCCCTGAGCTCCTTTCTGGACCTCGACTCGAACTTCAAGCTTTCTCTACGCATCACGCTGCTCATCACGAACACCAGTGCACGCCTTCCACGCTGGCCACTGCGAATTCAAGATTACAGATGGAATAGTTAAAGGCCCTTCGACTACTGTACAGTGCTTGGGAACGCGTCTCGCTGCGGCGGGCGACGCCTGCATAGCCCGCCATGTCTTCCACCTCGAATCGCGAACGGGTCCTGCGTCCCTCCCGCACCTCCACACCAAACCACAATGAACCGCACACATGGAGCCACTCAACGAGATCCCTGTCCAATAACTTCTTCGAGAACCGCGTGGCGGCTAATGGCTGGGTTGAGCCACCGTTGCGAGAGCCTCAGCCATCATTCATGGACAATAAGCTGGATAGACTTGGAGTATTGGAGACCATGATGCCTCTTGGGACAAACCCGACAGCAAAGCAAAGGGCGAGAGCAAGAGTAGATCCTTTACGACGACACCTTGGTCACAAAAATGTCGAGAGTCTAGGCTTGGATGACGGTCGCGCTACTCCGGATTTCACGACTTTGTCAGATGGATCAAGGGCTGCTTCAAGGGCTGCCTCAGTTCGGGCGGACGACTCTTCAGTGAGGCTGGACACGACCCCGCCACTGCAGGTGGTTTCGACGCCCCCGGCTCCGTCAACCACTTTCTCTTCACCTGCGACACCCGCAAATCTGCCTGGCGTCTCGTCACACCAATCGCCGCCCATTGACGGCGACCCTCCGGTAGATCCGCAGATTCTGGACCAAGTCATGTCGTCAGCTGTCGAAAGCCCTGTACAGGATTCAGTTCGGCCAAAATCATCTTCAGCGACTAGTCGTCATTTGCAGGAATCGACTTCCACTCTACAACCGTCGCCCGTAGCCCATCAGTCTCCCATTGCAAACCCGCCAGCTATTCAAAGCGCGCCGAACGCTGTGACAGCGAGTCAGAATTTGCCCCAGCCAGTGGGTCGCGTTCTTCACACGACTACTCACATTCAGCCGGGTTCGCCGTTCGCCAAAGCCATCGTTGAAGTCAAGCGCAGAGGCTCACATCACCAAGTCGGGGCGCTTACTTACTTGCATGCTGCATCTCAGAAGGACCACGAGCTTGCGCAACTATTACTTGGGGAGAGTAAGGGCGATCTCACACCTTTGATGCGCAAGCGCTTGAAGCGAAAGATCAAGGATTTGAAACGTTCCTTTAAACGGTCTGAGCCCATACCTGATTTCTCAGGTCCTGGAAGCACACCAACAAACCCGCTGGGATTCACCCCGGGCTTGCACACTTCTCGAAGCTCGACAATTGGACATTCACCCAGTAAAAGCGTCCCCTCTCTCACACACGCAAATACATATTCGCCTACAGTGTCAGGCACACACTTCCACAACCGTCACGACTCACCTACCAGTGATCACTCCAACCAAGCTTTATCACAAGAAATGCCTTCACTCCCGCGCACTAATAGTCTACCAATGGCGGCTACCCACTCAAGCCACAAATTGCTCATGGCAAATTTAGGTTCTCCTCTCAAGCCGGTAGCCAAAGGCTCGATGGTGCCAGGGGACACATTCGCCGCCGAACTAGCTTCTGATGACTTGCACGCAATGACACAGGACACTCCAACCAAGGCCGCTCAAGATTCTCAAACGAGCATTGACGAGGCCCAGATCGAGGCAGTGCCTGCGCTGGAGCGTAGAGGATCTTCTCCGCTGTCTCCGCCGCCGGCATCCGAGCCCGAAGTCTCTACCAACGAAAGCGGACTACCGCCTGCTGCATCGTTCGTATCGTATGACATTCCCCCTCCTTGCCAGGCTTTCGATCACGCCAATGCGATCGATTGGCTGCAGGAGCCTCCGGTGGATGATCCGTATCTAATGCCTGGCAGATCTGATCTATCGCAGCAAGAGGGCAGCGAGAAGCGCTCTGCCGAAGACGCATTTGGAGCAGACGCTTCCGCTGACGACGCCCGCACGCGTCTCGAGCGCGCAATGTTGCGTGAGAGAGACATTCTTTCCCTGGAAAGCAGCGAACGCCCTGTCATGGTGGACCAGCCTATCTCAGCTGTCGACGTCGAAGTTGGAGAGACCGAGCTTGCACTCGATGATACTCTGACACCTCTCATCACCGTTGACGGTAGCAGACCTCCGAGTCCGCAGCCTGCAGTCAACACGCCAGAGCATGGCCCAACCAATCTAGGCCGTCCACTGAAGAGACACAAGCCACAACCACCTCGCACGAGGGTCACGTAAGTCTACTCTATTCCCATTGTTTTTGATCGCTCCAGGCGAAGCTAGTTGTATCCTTGTCTTCAAGAGCAAGGTGGTCTCAGGGCGGTCTTATCCTACGCTTTTGACGCGCGACATAACCGCTGCGCAGAACGAGTTGCTAAGTGCACCTTTTCTAGTGACGCAAACAGCCGAAGAACTCGTGAGGGTCTGACGGCTGGAATTGCGCCCATGGGTCGCAGAGACAGAGAGGCAGGCTATCTAGAAGAGGTAAGCCTTGGCACAACCCCTTTCGCTTTTGGGCATCGGAGATGTTGGCATTATCCCGACACTTCCTTTCAACTTCATCTTACTTTGTCATCTTCCATCATCATTTGCATTCGCGCAATGATTTGCGTGAAGCAACAGCATTTGAGACTAACGACTAATTACCAGGCTGATTACAACGACATATGCGCATCGTGCGGCTCTGGCGGCAATCTCGTCTGCTGCGTTTCATGCGAGACGGCATATCACCCACTCTGCAGAGAGCCTCCACTCGACCCCAAGAAACCAGAGGCTTTCTTCTGTAACAAGTGTGTCGAGCGAAAGAGAGGCTTTGGTGAGAGGCCGCATGGTCTTTTTAGCACCCTCTTCGAGCGCCTAGAGGAGAAGAACCCTTACGCCTTCCGCCTACCATCCCGGATCGCCACCTATTTTGAAGGCGTCAAGGTCGGCCAGGATGGCCAGTATGTCTCTGTACCGGAACCTCGAACAAAGTAAGTTGTCTGATGTACCATCGTGCATGGACCGGTTGGCTGATAGCAGTAACAGCAAGCGTGATAAGCTTTCTGCCAATGGCAAGGACGACGACTTGCATGGCCTTTTCAAGGAAGTAAAGGGCAAAAATGGCAAGAAGACAATGGTTCCAGCTCTGTGCTGCGTCTGTGGTCTGTCTGCCGCTGGTAAGAAGGATCTGCTCCCCTGCGAGTATTGCAATCTGAGCTGGCACCTTGACTGTCTGGATCCGCCACTCGCTAAGGCTCCTTCGCGCAATGAGAATAGTGCTTGGATGTGCCCCAACCATGTCACACATGCCTTGCAACTTGTCGACGCCGTTGAGCTCGACAAGTCGCGGCATGAAGAGCGTCTCTACCCTTATCACCGCATCCGAAAACCTGCAAAGCACCTTGTCATCGATACGCATCTACAAAGGGGCGTACCGAATAATGGGCTTATCGAGGTCCATTTCGACGAGGAATCAGATGACGAATTTGACGTTTTCGAGCAAGATGCAAGTGGCACTTTGCTCCGATTACCCGCAAAGGGCATCAAGCTTGACTTTATCGAAAAAGTGAAGAGCGAGAACGCCAAGCACGAAGCCGCTCGCAAAGCCGAGCTTGAGCGTCTGGAGATACAAAGAAAGCGCACACAGTTGAGCAACGCAAAGCATTTGAATCAGCGTTTGCGGCAGCACGCGTTTGTTGAGCGTCAAACAGCGCTGAATCTCGCACAGCTTGCTCGCGGCACTGACCTGGCAGAGCTCAGCGGCGACAAGATCGATGGCCTTATCAACTTGCTCGAGGCAGAGGCGCCCGCTGAAGTCGCCCGGATGATGTCGACCTTACCGAACCAAGCGCAAACGACCACCACTGGCAACCCGAAGCTCCTCGCACAGGGCCAGCGACGCCAGCTGGAGCTCTTGCAAGAACTCATTAGCCACGTCTTGAAGAAGAGCTGAAAGAACTGTGTTTTGCATGCACGGCGTACTCTGAGTACCTGCTGCTCCATGCTGCACACAAGGGACTACCTTAACCAGATCCTGCTAAACAGGATTCGCCCGACATGACCAAACACAATCAGTACCCACCCGTCCACGCCCATCCCGCCATACTCTGTCCTATTCGTCCACACAAAAGCATATGAAGGCGTTCTGGGGCCTTATGATCAGTCCAGGTTCGAGACTTGGATTAGTGATCTTTGTATTCATATTCTGTTTTCCCATTCTTCCCCTCCTCTTTCAAACGTCGGGACGGGACTGGACTGGGCTGGGCTATGGGTCTGAAACTTTGACTGGTCAATGGAGCTGTCGCGCTGGGCTACAGCCTGAAGGCTGATACACCTTACTGCCCTACTGAGCGATGGAATAAGACTGGGCAAAAACAAAAGCAAATGCAACAGCAAAGGAAACAAGGCACGCTGTTCGATGCCTTGAAGCGTGACTGATGATGCACTGGATGGGCGTGTGGTAATCACGGGCGCACTGGATGTACTACACTGGGCTGGAGAGACTGGCTCGTCTCGTCGCCTGGTAGGTAGTCTTCAATGCCCGGTAGTTGCTGGATGCTCGAGTGCTCGGTGTCTACTCTACCTGAGCTCAACCATCCTTTTTCAAATGGAGAATGGACAATACCCAAGGCAAGATCTTGCGAGCAGTGATGAGTGATGAGTGTTTTGCGTTTTGCGTGTTGCGAATTTCTTGTTTCCTGGTGCTTCGACTTGTTCAGAGTCATGGATTCTTCTCGCTGGCGTCTGATGAGGTATCTACGGGTACTATAAAGCCCTCGCTCTCTATCTAAGTAGGCACTGCCTATGCTCGCACGGTATGCCGCTGCTCCCTCGCTGTCATCCGTGCCTTTTCCTCTCTGAAGTACGGCGTCCAACGTGCTTTTCCATCCTGCGTCGTAACAGAAAATAACGACAACGAGAAGCCACGCCCTCCATTCCTTCCCTGCCTTTACAGCATTCCCAGCCGAAGCCAAACGCTCAAAGTTCAAAGCCGCAGGAGCAAGCCCTCCCCACCCCCTTTCCGAGGACATCAAGGCTTGCAACGGCCCATGTACCGCGGGTACAAGCACGCCTCCCTCACGGTATGCAGTCCGCACAGCCAAGCCAGAAACCGCTCCAATCCCAATCCATACCCACCATGCGGCGAGGTACCGTACTTGCGCTGATCAGTGTACCAATAGTACGGCGCAGCCTCGATACCCTCGCGCTCATACGCCTTCATCAACTCGCCATAGTCCCACATGCGCATCGATCCGCCCACAATCTCGCCTACGCCCGGCATGAGACAATCCACGCTTTCCGTCGTGCGCACGTCATCCTCTGCCTTGGCCATGTAAAACGCCTTTATCTCGACGGGGAAGTGCGTGAGGAAGATGGGTCGGTTGATTATGTCCGTCATGCGCCGCTCGGCTGCTTCGGCAATGTCGTCGCCAAACGCATGCGGCTTGCCTTCTTCGTTGGGGATGCTGTGCTCGTTAAGCCAGGCGATTGCGTCGGTGTAGCGCATGCGCAGGAACGGCCGCTGCGGGCGCTGAAAGGACGGGTTGAGCGTCATGATTGCGTCGGCGATGCGCGGGTCCTCAAAGACGAGCTCGAGCACGCGGCACATGATGTGCTCTAGATGGTTGAGCAGGTCGTCGAAGGTGATGAAGTCCAGCTCTGCCTCGATGTGCGTGTACTCTGACAAATGGCGGCGCGTGAGCGATTTCTCGGCACGAAAGGATTTCTCAATGCAGTAGACGTCGCCCATGCTCGGTAGGCAGGTTTCGAGGTACAGCTGCGATGACTGAGTGAGGTAGGCTTCTTCGCCATAGTAATCGAACTTGAAGAGCGTTGCGCCGCCCTCCACTTGTGTCTGGACTAGGGCGGGGGGCGCGAGTTTGGCGATGCGCAGCTCGTGGTAGGCGCGGTTGAAGGCGTACTCGATTGCGTCGCGGACGAAGAGGACCTTGGAGGCAGTCTCGCCGCGCACAACGAGGTGACGTTGGTCGAGGAGAGTCTGGGGGTCTCCGCCGGCGGCGACCTTGTTTGTGATTGCTTCGTCGCCGCCTGCAGCCTTGCCGATGACGCTGAAGAAGTCGGCGCGCAGTTCACGGTTGAGGGGAGCTTTGGCGCCGGGCGGTAGGGATTTGAGTTCGCCGGTGATTGAGAGCGAGGTCTCGAGGGTGAGGGTGACGGCGTCGTAGGTCTTCGCTAGCTGACCTGACAAGACGCACTGCATGAAGCCGTAGCCGTCACGGAGAGTGATGAATAGAATGTCCTTTTGCGCGCGGGCACGGTGGACGCGGCCAGTCACCTTGACACGGGTGCCGCTGTTGGCCGTGTTGGGGTCTCCTGCTGTGACCTGGCTCCTGTTAGTCGCTGGCTCATATTCTGTATGTGCGGAGACGCAATGCGACGCACTAGCTTGGGATCTTCCGTGTCCGTCTTAATCTTCAGCGCGGGAGTGAGCGAGCTGTCCTCTGTGATCTTGATTGCCTTTGCTGCCTCGAACATCTTCTCGCGAGCGGCCTCCTCTTCTAATCGCTTCTTCTCCAGATCACCAGCCTTGGCGGCCTTCTTTTTCGCAGCATCCAGTGCATTCTGGGCCTTTTTCAACGCAGATTTCGCCGCGACTTTGTAGCCTGCGGGAGCAGCGGGGTCTTGTTCTGTCTCGTCGTCCGTGGGCTTCTTGATAATGTAGCGTGCACCGGGAATCTCTTTCAGGTACGCAAACTGCAGCGACTTGAAGGGCGCTGACTCTGTGCCTTCTACAGTGTCGACGTCTTGGCCAATGGCCTCGTCGATGTACACGTCGCGTGCGGCCATGCTGGGCTCTCTGAGGTTGCGGGGAAGTGTGCGCAGTGGTGGGACAGACTGCTTCTCAAAGGCGGGAGGGGATGGAAGCGCAAAGACTGATGAATGACAGAGCAATTAGATGTCTGAATGCCAGATGGCCTTTATATTGCTATTCTTGCTGGCGGGATGCCAGTCAGATTCCGTCGTATTATCTGTGAGTCTTCATGATATTCCAGACGGAAAGTTGCTGAAAATGGCCCCGCCATCGCACAGACCAATGGCGCGGAGCCGGTGGTATCCGTCGCCGACCGCCAGGCACAACCTCATCTTCGCTTGGGCCTCCGTTGCTCAGATCTTCTCGACAGCCAAAGGAGTCTCTTTGTGTTATGAGATGCCGCGACCGTATTGGGGCGCGACGGCGCAACGAGCCCCGTCAGAAGAATCCCGTTGACTCTATTTTCAATTCAGCGTGAGCGAGACGCTGGCATTAAGTCTCGGCCTCTAAGCGCCAACAACCGGCCAACTGTCGACGTGTTTCGTGTTGCAAAGATTCACACCCAACCGATTCCGGCTCACACCTTCTAGTCGACAAGATTGTCTTTTCACAGCGCGTCTGCGGATTGCGGATCATGTCCTTCCGGAGTAGACTTAAGCCATGTGTTTCGCGCACTCCGCGTGCAGGCATAGTACTGGCTATGCGCTCCCCTGGCGGCCTTGTGAGGCCAGAGCTCAGATGAGTTCAGCGCAACACCATACACCGCACAGACCCGTAGGTCGTGAAAATAGAACCTCTGATTGCGCTCACCAAAGCTTCTGTCGACCTATGGGACGCGCCTAGATGCTGGTGGTGAAGGGACTTGTGGCGCGCCACGATGCAGACTGCTATATCACCCTTTCCTCGCCGCTGCTGAGGCTCATCACACACTCTGATCGCTGTACATTGCCTGTCTTTTCTCTGTCTCTCTCTCTCTTGTTTGGGTCGGTTGTTTGATACATCACACGTTCTAGTCTTTTCGCTTTGACAAACCAGGTCACTCATTCTTCTCTTATCTTCTCTGCTAGTAATACTCGCTGGTCGAGATCCTCGAGTCCACCACTTTCAAACCTATACACAACCACTCAACCCATCATCAACTCCTTGCTCGGCTGTGGAAACCTATCATTCGCAGTGTTTCGAGCCAAAAAAAATGGCTCACTTTCTCCTCAGCATCATCTTATTCACTATCGCATCTATCGCCACGCCACTCCACAGAGTCAACGAGCATAGCTTTCGTAGACTCCCTCGGTTCTTGAACACGACAGCGATCTCGACGATCGCAAGCACAGGGACTGAGCAGCAGGAGTCTACAACACCAAGCGTGCAGGTTCCAACGAGCGCGACTGCGCACGCGGCATTTGCAGCTTCTGATGAGCCGGCGCTCACTGCCATCACACCCGTCGAGATAGCGACGTATGTCTCCTCGTACGCGGCACTTACCTTCATCAACACGGCTGGACAGGCCATATTTACGGAAACTGCTGGCGTCTACGAGGGTACAAGCTTCATCCCGCAGACGAGCGAGCCTACACCGTCCATCGCTGTGTCGTCTCCAGTCACCGCGGCACCGGCTGCAAGCTCGATGCTTGCATCAGCGGTCACGCCCTCGCTAGAGCCGGCTCCATCGTCTGCACTGCTTCCCACCTCAGTCTATCTTGGACGTCTTACATCGGTTCAGCAATCGCCGGTCAAGTCTAATGCTGCTGAGCCATCGACCGGGGTACAACAGATTCAAGAATCGACTCTGGGGATAGCCTTGCCATCGACGATTGCCAATGGACCCCCCTCGGCAACTGGACTGATCCCGACTTTGCAGTCTCCAGCGCCCGCTTTACCGAACACAAGTGCGCTGCGACCATCGTCCGTAAACACGTCCGCACACTTCACGCCAGAGACAAGCGTTCAACTTCTCAGACCAACCTTAGCGTTGCCTTCGTCGATTGTGACGCTTGAGTCGTCTACATTTGGAACAAATACTTTTGTCCGCGCGTCGCCCACGTCAGGCCATGTCAAGAGCAGTCAGCGAGCAGTCCCACAAGCACCGACCTCCCAGGTCGTGATCGCATCATCATATGTCCCGGGTTCTACGCAGGCGATTTCAGCGCAGCCGACGACTCTAAACACGAATCAGACGGTTGCTTCACCGACGAGCACGCATCAGAGGTCGACACTGACAATTCGAACGACCATCACGCGTCATCAGCTGTCAGCGATCAGCACGACACCGTCGTTGGTTGCTCCAAGTCCTCAGGAAACTGCTTACACATCACTGCCGGAAGCACTGTCAACGCCAACAGCCCAACCGCAGCCCTTCGCAACCTTCCACACGACCCTACGTGGCTATGGAGGCTCTACGCCAAGTCCAACTGCGCCTGATTCGTCGACTCTGCCGACAAGCGCAGGATACGCTCTTCCAAATTCGGAGGCAAACTTTTCCGAGACAGGCCCAGCCACCAATATCATTGAAACTCCGTTGGCGGGCTTGGCTAAGACTGAACCCACAGCACCGAGCTATCGATTGGTGTTGACAGCTTCTCCAAGTCTCAACGCAGGGCTAGGTCTTGGGCTTCCATTGCCTGAAGCAGCAAGTTTTGGTCAAGCAGTACCGTCTGGGACAGAAGCAGGCCGCATTACACTAGGCTCAAGCAAGCAGGCAGTCCCCACTGCACTCCCAGCGACGTACACAAATCACGCTTCTCTACTCATGGGAAATGCAAACGCGGTTTCAAGCGAGGCTCCGGCGTGGAGCATCGTCCCTGTTGATCTCAGCCACAGTGGCGTGTCGTACATTTACATTACTGTGACGGAGACAGTCGCTCGTGAAACAGTCACACAGACTCAGACGGTAACAGCAACCTTGCATTGATACTGCAGGCGTGAACCTCACGTGGATAGGGGCGGTCGCAGATACGGTCGTATGTGCAGGGTCCTGCAGCAAGATCCTTGCGCTTCAAAGAGTCGAGTCAAGTTGATCTGCTCTGACAATCGCGCTTCGAGCATCCTCGGTCTTCGGAGAGGCCAAGCATCGTTGTAAACATATAACCAATGTTGGAGGCGGGCCCAGACGGGCATAGATCATTCGACGAGTCGGGGCGCAAGCGCCGCGTAATCGAAAGCTACCCAATTTTCTTTAGCAATTTTTGTGCCTTTACAGCTGCGTGATTGGCCAATAGCAGAGGTGTAGAGGTAGTTGTAGGCCGGCGAAAATGATCCAGGCCCAGCGCCAGCGCTCATGCGGGAGTATGCGGTGGTGTGAGTGCAGGATACATAGGTACGATGAGGCAGCAGCGGCAGGGACACAGCAGCGGTGACAGCATTGGGGCGTTTGTCAACTAGCCAGGCCAGGCGTGCCAAGGCAAAGGTGTGTCACGCGGTCGCTGCGAGCATGCATCTGCTCTGAGCAGGCATCGAGTGCGGATCAGCAGCACGAGAGGCTGAATGCGCAGCCGAGGGGGGGAGGTGAATACCTGAGGGCCCCTTGCAGCAAGTAAGCGCTGGTGGCGCATTTTAGCAGCTGCAGGTCATGCCGCGTAGCTGGACGAAAGGCTCTGTGGGCAGCGTGGTGGGGGTTGCGACGGCAGACGGTGAGGCTGACGTTATCCGCGCACGTGAAGGGAAGGTAAGCTAGAGCCGCTGAGAGGCCCCAACCGCGACATCAGATCTTAGCGAGATCTGGCCCCGCGCTTCGTCGTCATGGCGGGCGTGGTGGTGAGGCACACGGCAGTCTCAGTGGTCGGTGCAAGCCGGTGCGGAGGCTGGGGTGTCGGTCTAGCGCGCGAGAAAGGGCTGAGATAGACGACGGCGATGAGGTGGAGGAGGAGGAGGGTGGAGGCTGCATGCTAATGTGCGAGGGCAAGACGGCGGAGTCTATCGGGTCTGCGGCATGTCATCAGTGATCGCTGGGGGGGCAGGCGGGAGTGAGATGCGGTTGGAACTCGTTGCACCCGGGATAGGGAGTGCCAGAAGGCGGCGTCTGACTCAGGCACGCGGTGAGGCAGGGCCGCTGACTTTATTGACCCGCCGCGCACGAGCAACGGGCGGTTGTGTCAGAATTGTGGAGCGCGGCCTGTTGGAAGTATCTAGTGCGGACACGGTAAAATACTAGAGAGGCGAAGAGTGGAGGAGGAAGTATGGATGGGGGGGTTGAAGCTCCTACGACCGTTGCAGGCAAGCGCGGCCCTTAGCACATGCGTCCTGACGTCGCAGCTCGACGACTGCTCGCACTCGCCAGACCTGGTCCAACTACTTTCGGTACGTCGCCCTTCCACCGTCCCGTCTGCTGATGGGGCCATCAGGGATTGCACGATGCAGCCCGGCGTGCCAGGGCGGCTCTGGGTTCCTGCTTCTGCGTTGCGGCCAGTGCAGCGTCAGCCAGCTGCAGCAGTGACACACGCGCGCGCGGGACCGAGCAGCAGCGGCGGCGGCTTCGCGTAATGTACTGCTGGAGGGCATGTCATGGCATGGGAGATGGCATGCGGATGCCGCTATCAGGGATCTTCCTAAGATGGTGCAAAGCTATTGCTTCAGGTACGCTAGATTCAGGTACAAAAATTGCTGAAGCGGTCGCATCAGTGCTCCCAGACGAGCGATCGTCCGTGTCCGGCTCCACAGCAACGGCTGCCCAGCGGGTGCAGAGACTTTCTGCGCGTCCAGTCCTCCGCAGGCTTCCTCCCACGCTGGCGGATGCCGTTCCTGGACGAGCGTGCACCCAATGCTCCCGTCAATAGAAACGTCTACCGTGCATGGCGGCGATGCTGCGCCAGGTGTCGGCCACTCTGCGCGCGCGACACCGCCAGCAGGCAAGGAGAATATCTCAGGGCATGTGCTGGCTGGCTGCTGTTGCTCCCCGGCGCGCACAGAAAGCGTACGCCAGGGGAACGCCTGTTATGAGCACGCACAGAGGTACGAAGCAACCAGGCGATATCACGTTGCAGCTGCGGCTAGGCATTAAGTTGAGGCGCCTAGACGAGCCACCGTTGCCCACAGCGAGCACAACGACTCCAGTCTCCTTCAACTGTGCCCGTCGAGATTGGGTGGCTGGTGTGGTCATCTGCCCTGCTGCTGCCGCAACCTTCTCCCGCCATCGCTCTGTTCGTCTTGTCTCTTCTGCCATTTCCCCCCCCCTGGGCTGTATCCAGTGCCAGCCCGCCTGTTCCTGAAGCACTACGGCTACACCGGGTTGACGGTGCCTGAACCTGTCGCTGTTGCGTGTTCGGACCTCCTCGCCCACTCTCCGTACCTTCTTGCGCCCCAGGCATCTGACTCCCTGTCCACCCACCCCAACCTCTTCTCGCCCTCTGCCACTGCCTCTTCCTTGACTTCCGACATTGACTACCCGTGCACTGAACCCTGCTACTCGGTCCGGCAAAGCCTTGCATACCAGAGCACACAAGACATGACCACGGCTATCTATTAGGACCGTAGCCCACCCCTCCATTTCTCCTCCGTCGCTACGACCACCACCACTGCCGTCCAATCCACCGCACTCACCAATCCCGCCCCCCGCCTCTTCTGCGGAGCCTCGCTGCAAAAGGGTAAGCCACCACATCTCCCTGCTCCCCTGTCACCCGAGCGTCTGCTGGGAGGCCACCCCCTTGCACTTCCGTGGTGCATGATATCAACCGTCCGCCCAGCCGTCCCCACCCTCGCCATCCATGCACATGGCTCTGGCCCACTCTGCCAATCATACATGTCTACCAGAACCCGCCCACTGACTCTTTTCCCTTCTCTCCTATAGAGGTCGCCCTCCACAATGAGCGCTGCCGTCGATGACAGACCGCCGTCCGCCCTCCCCCATTCATCTCCCTCACCCGCAGAATTGCCATCCTTTGGTCCCTTTCCTCCACGCACACCCACTGCCGATGCTTCTCTGCAAAAGACACCGACCCAGGCCACTTTCGATGCTGCCAGCAAATCCCGCGCTGCACACCCCTCGTCGCCTGCGCCTGCCCATTTCAGGTCAGACTCGAATCGCGACAGGATCAACGCACATCGATCAAATGCCTCGCTTGAGTCAATACAGACAGATCTGAAGACAGAAGACCACGACTCGGAGAATGAAAGTGATGCAAGCGACTCGAGGCCTTCAAAGAAGAAGAAGGGCCAACGCTTCTACTGTACCGATTACCCTCCTTGCAATTTGAGCTTCACAAGGAGCGAGCACCTTGCTCGCCACATCCGGTCCGTAGTCTCACGCTCACATTTACCCATCATTACTAATGCCACATCAGGAAGCATACCGGAGAGCGCCCGTTCCAGTGTCACTGCATGCGACGATTTTCCCGCCTTGACAACTTGCGACAACATGCCCAGACTGTTCACGTAAACGAAGACATTCCCGGTGATTCGCTCGCGGCAACAGGAACCAGATTTCAGCGTCAGGTCCGAACAGATCGAGTCAAGACGCATAGGAACCGAAACTCCACGCTGAGCGGCGGTGGCGCCCACAGCCGCGGCCACAGCCGGAACATGTCTGGGTCAAGCATTGGCTCTGTGTCTGATATTGGCGTACCCGACGATGGCAGAAGGAGACCACCGCCAATCGCCATGGCTCAGGGTCCTCCAAGGACAGGCCTGGCAGTCGATACCTATTCTGCGAATTCTCACGGAAGTGAAGCGCCATACTACAGTTTCTCGCCAAGCGGTTACAGTACTCCCATGTCTGCATACTCGCAAGACGTTGGCAGTCCTGCAACCCAGCCCGCATCTCTCAACTCGCCCATCCATTTTACGCCTCGTGGACAGTGGGAAAGCAGAACTCCGGCTCATGCAAGGAGACTGTCAGTGCCCACGCAGCCTTCCCTGTATCAGCAGGCAGCGCTGTCCGCTGCCGGCGGTGCACAGTACGCTTCGCCTGCTGCGCACGGGCACCCGCATTTTTCTCCAATTGCAAGCTCAATGGCCAGCCCCGTGAGCTCGACGTTCAGTTCAGATGCTCGGTCAGAACAGCCAGAAAGCCCCGAGTCAGTGTGGAAGCGCCGTACCTGGCATCCAACGACTGCTTACACAGGCCCGAGGCCTGCCACTAGCGGTCTGAGCTACTATCAAACTCCTGATGCACCACAGCCAATCTCCGCGAGCCAACCAGCAGCGCAACAGTCCATCCGACTTCCTGGTATTGAAACCTTTGATAGGGCTCATGTACAACCCATCGCACCTCCTCGGCGGGCACCCGACGTCCAAGACACACCGATGCGAGATGTATCCCATGGCCAGCAAGCCAGCGACGCGGGCAGCAAGCGGAACTCGTGGTCCTCGATCAACCAGCACGTGTCGCAAATCGACATTGCGGCACAAACACCGCCTGCAGATGCTGCTTGGCAACCTGCGCCGCCCCATGGCCCGCGACCGGTCACTGCGCCCTATGGCTCTTCGGCTTCGAATCACCTTCCGCCAATGGAGCCTTCGCTGGCACCGGCCTCTCAACATCCTGCCACCCCTCAGCGTACAATGCCGCAGATATTCTCCAGCGAGCCTGGGCCAGCATTGATCGACGAAAGCCCAAACTTCCGAACGTCACCGGCGGAATCTGCGAGTAGTGAGAATCTACCCACACCAGGGAATGCACCCCTTCTTGGCCATCCGCCTGTGGTGTTGCAGCGTAACAACTCGGGCGAGTTGCCTCCTGCTCATCTCGTTGACGAAGCAGCCAGGGACAAGCTCCGTTCCGCGACTTCACAGCACTACTTTCAGTCCCACGCCAATGCGCACCCTGCTGCGCAGATGTCGGGACCTCCATCCGTCAACATGACACCCCTGGATACCCTTGCTGCTGCTGCAACCCGTAATGCCGAGCAAGAGGGTCGATGAAATGTCACCAGAGGGTTACATGGACGAATGCTTCCACGCTATGCGCTGGAGGCGCTTTCCCCACTTGCTTCCTTGTAAGACGGGAGCCGAGCTTTCGAGAACTTCGGGTGGACCGAACAGTCCGCCTAGCACAAGAACTACCTTCACAACGAACGACTTGATGACAGCCATGCACAAGGGCTACGATACAGAAATGATTTGGTCTACGACTTTTCTTGCTGACGTCCATTAATGACTTTCTTTGCAAGCGTTCCGCATCTGCTTTACCGCCAAACGCATTGAGCACTGCGCTTGATTTTGCGTACTGCTGTTGAAGTCTGCAGAGGCAACTTACTGCACTTCATTTATACCCGGATGTCCAGCTCTCGGCTGTACATTACTGCTACCCGGAGAGCTGCCTGCGCAGAGATGCAAAGCTGCGCTAGTGCACCCATATTGCAGGGCGACGTCGTCTATTGCACGCAGAATACATATACACCATTTACTACTACTCCTCTTTATGACGAGACCGTCATGTTTCTTTGTGTTTTCGATTACGTGTCTGGTGAGTATTCGGACGACGCCGCGACGGGATGTAACTATGTGACGAAAGTTCGGGCGTGGTTTGTCTGGGTGTTCTACTTCATCTCTTCCCTTAAGCGCAGGAGGAGACTACACCTGCCATTAGCGGTACGGGCCAATCTGCGAAGATTGGCTAGTGTCCGGCGTCGCAGCTGGCTTCGGCCATGTATAAAGAGGGTAGCACCGCCTCGTTTCCGATAAGAACTTTTTGAACGCTGCACGTCTGTGCTACATCGCCATATACCTACTTCCACTGTGTTTTGGCGTGATTCCACCAGGGCACTTTGCAAGCACCCACGGCCAGTGACGCTTATCGATAGCAGACGCCCTCAACAACAGCACGCCAAGATCCGCGCTAGTGATCGTCGGTCATACCTGCCTGCCTCAATCATCAGGGAAGAACCTGGAAAGAGTCACATTCAACAGCTTAGGATCAACGTGTACCACCATGACGGCTCCACCTACACAGCAGCCGAAGTTCCTGCCAACGCAGAATGATCTTGGTATTGTCGCAGTTGGCTTCTCTGGAGGGCAGGTACGCGTGATCAGCGGAGACCCCACTAACCCCAGCTAGGCAGATGTACTGACGTGAGGTATTCGTGTAGTGTAAGCCAGGAGTCGATGCTGCGCCCATGGCGTTGATCGAGTCAGGGCTGATTGACCAGATCAAGGATGATCTGGGTTTTAATGTCTATCATGATGGCCAGGTACATTCTTATGCGGAAGTCCTTCCGGCAGAAGATCCGGATCATCGCAATATGAAGAAGCCTCGTGCAGTGTCCGCTGTAACCAAGGCGCTTGCTGGCCAAGTCTATGAACACTCCAGTAAAGGCCGGCTTGTGTTGACCCTGGGCGGTGATCACAGCATCGCCATTGGCACTATTGCGGGCACCGCAAAGGCCACTCGAGAGCGATTAGGCAAAGAGATTGCCATCATTTGGGTGGATGCCCATGCTGATATCAACACTCCAGAGACCAGTGACAGTGGAAACATTCATGGAATGCCCGTAGCCTTTTTGGCTGGCCTGGCGAAGGAAAAGGATCCAGAGATCTTCGGATGGATCGAGGATGACATGCAAATATCAGTGTCTAAGCTGGTCTACATTGGCCTGAGAGACATTGACCGAGGCGAAAAGAAAATTTTGAGAGACAACCGCATCAAGGCATTCAGCATGCATGATATCGACAAGTAAGTCGGCATAAATCATCTGGCCTGGGTATCTCCTACTGACAGAGTTGCTAGGCATGGTATTGGAAAGGTCATGGAGCTGGCTCTGGGACATATTGGATCTGACACGCCCATCCACCTATCCTTTGACATTGATGCCCTAGATCCTATGTGGGCTCCCAGTACCGGCACTGCTGTTCGAGGGGGCTTGACTCTGCGTGAAGGAGACTTTATTGCGGAGAGCGTTGCAGCAACCGGCTCGCTGATAGCTCTTGATCTCGTGGAGGTCAATCCGAGCCTAGAAACCGCAGGGGCTAGCGAAACAATCAGAGCCGGATGCTCTATTGTTCGCTGTGCTTTGGGCGACACTTTGCTATGATCGGACCCAGCAGGACAATAAAACATGTTCAGTCAGGATCTACGCGTAGCGCCACTGCCTCTTTCCATTGAGCAATGTTTGCGGGTGGTGCTCGTCCCTCCTGGCTCACGTGGCTCTTCCTGCAAATCCAGAGCTTTCCATCGTACTTGGCGCAGTCGTTTCTTGTATATTTCCTTTCGTCACCTCTCCAATCCGGGGCTACAGATGTGTCGTGAGAAGACGTATGCTCTTCGGATGTGGTGCCATTGGAAGCCTTTGCCTTTTTCGGTTTCTTTGCACTGACAGCCTCGTGCTTATTCTTCCACATACCTCCGTACCGATAGAACTGATGATCATCTGCGCCGTCGCCGTCAATGATGCCGCCGCTGACATTTTTCCAGCAGGATCCGGGACAGACAAGATGCCATTTGCCAGTCTCGTCAATCTGGCACCTCACCAGAACATCTCTAGGTGTGCTGCAGAGCGTACAGGGCTTGCTATAGCTACTGTCAGTGTCGGACGGAGCAGTCATGACGCGACGTGGCTAATTAGAGTACTTTGGTCAGCGAAATAAATTAGGTACCCTACGCTTCACTCAAAGGCGAAGAAGCTAGAATAGCGAACGTCAAGGAGCTCTCGAATCACGCCAGCACTGGCACGACCGGCTGTAAGTATCATCAATTGAAAGTCATGACGTTAGTTCCAAGCTCCGTTGCAGCTAGCGGGCGTACGGAGTCGTTGACGAGAATTCGTTGCTTTGCCGTAGGAAAGTGACGTATGAGGGGCCATGGCATGCGAGGGGCATCCAGCATCACCAACATACCTAGACGCGTCCACGCCCATTGTTTTCCTCGATTCTACTCCTCTCTCAGTTTCTCCTCTCTACACGCAAATCTACTCCTCCAGAAACGTCAGAGTAAGTTTCAATTATTCTCACAGTTGGCTCTGCATCTATGGCTTCACTGCGCAGGACTGCTCGCTTCTCTGTCAGGCAGATTCAGCACTCGAGACTGTCTCGTGCCACTGCTGCTCGGCCTCTGTGGACTGTTCCTTCGTGCCAACGTGGTTCTGACAGAGTGTTTTCTACCAGATCCGCAAACATGTCTTTCAGCAACACAGACACTCCCTCCAACAAGCCTGCCGACCCTTATGTCGCCTCCAACAAGGATGAGCCCGACGTCAAGACCAAGATCACTGATCTTGTCAACTTCGTCGAGAAGCAAAAGTTTGGCATGATGACCACCCGGATTGCGCCCAAGGGGCTGCTGGTCAGCCGTGCCATGGCTGTAGCTGGCAAGGTAGAGCTGCCCGCCCACAATGTATCAGCTGAGCGCTAGACTGACCGCACATCACAGGAGGGCAATGGTGTTGACCTAATCTTCCACACCAACACAGAGTCCGGCAAGACTGACGACCTGGCCTCGGACCCTGATATCAACATTGCTTTCATTTCATCAGCCGGTGAATGGGCATCCATTTCAGGCCAGGCAGAGGTCATTACCGACCGCTCCTTTATCCGGAAGTACTACTCCGAGTCACTAAAGGCATGGCTCGGCGACCTAGGTGATGGTAAGCATGACGGTGGGCCTGAGGATCCTCGTATCGGCGCCATCAAGGTCAAGGCCATTACTGCTCAGTACGCCGTCAGCGGCAGGACCCAGCTGGGCGCTGCCATTGAGGTTGCCAAGGGCGCCATCACTGGCCAAGTAGCCTCGGTCAACAAGCTGAGACACCTCGAGGAGGCAGAGCTGAGCCAATGTAAGTCCAGTCCATTGCCATAACACCTACCGTGTGAGCGAGACTGACAGTCTCGTCTAGGGCGCGCGTCCAACCCGTAAAAGGGACGACTTAATGAAATTTGAAACAAGATGATAATCAAGCATGAAACGGCTCTACTTCTGTTTGTCGGAGTGCCGCTCTTCGCAGCGAATGAGATAGCATGAATGCAATCCGCATCTTCACACGTTAACTTAGCTGCCAGGTAGCTTTGGTGCCTGGAAGTGAATCGCGGTTACGTCAAAACTAAGTGATGGGACTTAGCCTATGCTCCTCACGATGTGTATGTCGTCGCGAATGTGAGGTGTGCTGTCTGTCGCTATGATCAGCATATCGGTCTTCTGTCCTTTGGTGGTCGTGCCTAGATCGACGTGAGTCGTCCCTGTACCCATGCTCGCGATGCCGGTAGTGTCGATCGATACTCCTGCCTCTTTGACCATCACGTCCCGAAGGGCTGCGACTCCGGTGCCCGCGGTCCCTGCGGGATTCCCTGTCCTTCAGCTTTCTGATCCGCTCCTCTCTTTTGAAAGCGCGCTCTTGCTCCTCACGAAAACGCTCCATCTGCTCTCGCCTTTCCTCGTTGACTTTCTCGCGGTCCTTCATCTTCTTGACGCCGGACTTCATGGCAGCCAGTGGATCTGCACTGGCAATTTTCTTTTCCTCTCGCCTTTGTCTTCCCTCTGCCTCTTCAATCATCCTCTCTGAAGTAGCCGGGTCAAGTTCCTCTGTACCACTATATCCACTACGAGCATACCAAGGCCCTTGCCTCCCTAACGAGGATGACTCGCCATACCCAGCGGCGTTCTTAAATCGCATGCCTCCTTCCGCATCCTCTTTCCTCCGCTGCTCAGCCTCCTCACGCCGACTCTCTCGCGCACCCAACCGTGGTTTCGCAGCAGGCTCGGCAAAAAGCTGAATATGACCCCGTGCATCCTGTACATCAGGCGTCTGCGCATCAGCACGCCGCAGCGCAGCATCCCGCGCAGCACCCCTCTGATCAGCCTCTACAGCTCGGGACTTTGCAATGCGAATATCACGCTCGGTGTCGTCTTCTCCTCTGCGCCGCTTCGTGTCGTAGTCGGTTTTTCGCTTGCGGTCGTTGGGCTGGTTGGATCGCGCATCGACGCGGTCTGGCGGCGGGGTGGGCGTGCGCGCGGTGAAGGGTTGGCTGCGCAGTTGTGCTAGACGGCGTGCTGCTTCGTGTTGTGCTATGCGGTCTGCGTAGTCGCGTTGGAGTGATTCGTGGGCTTCTTCGTCGGCGCGGACGCGGGCTATTGCTTCTGGGGCGTAGGGATTCCATGACTTCTTTCCTAGGAGGTGGAGGGGCATTTGGTTGCTGGGTGGTGGTTGTGGGTGATCTAGGTGTTCAAGAGCTGGACTTAAGCTTATGAAGACGAAGCGTTATTGAGATCTAGAGCTTGAATATAAGGAGTGGAGAGTAACACGAAGGTTTCTGATTGAGTATAGGTAGGTAAGGGGGGTATACTTCGTGCACTGTTGACATCGCTCTGATCTCAGCACGTGATGACATCGAGTCGTCTATCATCGGTCACGTGCAGGCGACGACATGGCTGAATACTTGTGTCCCAGCACTGGGCTGCCCACTATCTGAACATCGTATTGTATCCATACACGCGCTATACAATTATTCAATCGATTAGATTCTTTCATGTCTCATTCCACAAAAAGTTTCGTATTCTCTTGATAAGCAAGATTGGTAATGGGTAGAAGCCCTTGACACATAGCTAAGTTAGTGATGCATACCCATCGCCACTACGAACACACACCTTCCAACCGGATGATGTTTCATCAGCTTAGACCTAAGATTTTGGAGACTTGATTACCTTTGACCGTAACTCGGTTCAGAATAGCTACCTCTTCACTTGTGTTCCGCTATGGCCGTTGAAACCGATCCAAACACTCAAGGTTCTCTAAAGCGAGATGCGTTCAAGGCAGCAGACCATGTCAACGACAACAAATACCATCTCTTGCTCGCATGCAGCGGGTCTGTGGCAACTATCAAGCTTCCGAGCATAGTGCAGGCGCTCAGCCGTGACACAAATCTGTCAATCAGGATCGTCCTCACAGCCGCAGCAGCAGAGTTTCTCAAGGGGCAGAGCACCGAACAGCCCGACTGCGGTTATATTCAGCAGCAGCCCAACGTGGATGGTATCTACTATGATAGCGACGAATGGACTCCGTCCTGGACCAGGAACGCGCCAATACTACACATTGAACTTCGACGCTGGGCAGACTCGTTATGGGTTGTCCCAGTATCTGCGAATACCCTGAGCAAGATCTCGTATGGCTTGTCTGACAACCTGATCACGTCGATCATCCGCGCATGGCAAGTTCTTGTCCCTGGCACAAGCGAAGAGGAGCACCGTAAGAAGCAGAGACTTATCTTCTTGGCGCCAGCGATGAACACGGCCATGTGGAGGCATCCTCTGACGAAGAGACAGCTGGCAGAAATCCAGAGCTGGCAGACTGAGGATGGCCTACGGCCGTGGATACATGTGCTCTTCCCGCAGGACAAAACGCTTGCTTGCGGTGACGTGGGGTCTGGAGCCATGAGAGAATGGACATTGATTGTTCAGCAGATAAGAGATCACATCGCTGAACAAGGCAACGTGCGTCAATATGATGTTTGAATGAGAGAAGATGTAGGCTGAAGTATCCTCCCTCGTCTGCATCATTTGCCATTTTCGCGACTCAAGCTACGAGCAGGGTCTCGGCAGCCTCAATTCGGTCGGTCTATGCGGATCGACGTAGCCTCACCACCGCGTCCTAAGGCAACATCCGCCAGTGCAACCTTTCGATTCCTCCCAAGAGGCCGTCGGTCTCAGAACACTTAGGCCGCAGTGTCTGATCCTATCGCACTTTGTGATAGTGTCAGAACCAACTCTCCCCGCTCAGCCGCCATCGGAACTCCGCACAGGACGATCATGAAGACGCGTCAAGAGTCAGTCTAGCGAGAATTGTGATAAGAATTGATCGGCACAAAGGAATCGGCTCAGTCTCTACCGCTGCGCCGCCTACGCCGCAGTGGCCACCTGCACTTGAGCGTGCAAAGGATGCGGCTCGGCCCCTTGACATACTATAGGCTTTCATTGACGTCTAAGCGTCTGGCGGCAGGCATCCCCGCGCACCAATAAGGTTGGTCGATCGTCTAAATTGCAGCGGTTCGGCGTCGAATACTTCAAATCATATTATGCGCTGCCCTAGCGGCAAGGCCTGGGAAACAGCCTGCTGCCGGCTGAAATTGGGGTCCGGCTGACATCTGATATCATGCCACGATATAAGGTTCACGCAGATTTCGACGACGTCCCAGTTCCCCGAGTTGCCCAGAAGGAGGCAATACTACCTCTCCACCGCATGTCTGCTCAACCAAGGCTAGGCAAGAGCAGAATTTCGATCTGGCCGGCTGAGACGGGTCGCGTGTTGAGCGCTCTCGCATACGCCACAAGCACAGCGTGACTCAGGCGCAATCAAAGCAAACCACTGAGTTTGCGCGAAGGAAGGAGCTCTTGAAGAGTCCAGCCAATACAGAGGCCGGCACCAGGGCCTAGGAGAATTCCCCAGAAGGCCGTGCAGCCAATTGTCTTCCAGTTGCTCTCATAGAAGATCCAGTATGCGTAGAGCAGGATCAGGCTCTCACCATTGATTATCATGAACTTGCAAGCAGGTGTAATTGCCAGGTTTCCATTCCAGAGAGTCACCAGCAGCCAGCAGTGCGCGATGGCGGAGACCAAGATCGGTACACCATACAGACGAAGCAGGCAGGGATAATGGCGTTCGATATCACAGTAACCTGCAGTACGACGGAAGATGGTTCTAGATAGGCCGGTTCGGATGATGACTCGAGCAAGGCTGACCCAAAGAGGGAAAAGATTCCAAATCACAATTATCCACGGGCGTTGTTCTTTGATGAGATATAGGGAAGGCAACAAAAATCCTACAACAACGGCCAGAGGGATTGCGATAGTCTCGGCGACAGAGGTGAGAGGTCTGCCTGCTTGACGGGCTGGTTTGCCTGCCGTGCCGAGCGAACCTTGACTGGACTGATGCCATAGCGTTGCGGTGAAAAGCAACTGGAAACTCGCCGAGCCGGTAATGATGTTGACCAAGGCCCAAGGAAGTATTGGATGCCTGACGACCCAAGAAGATTTGTTGTAGAGGCGTGCAGACTCGACATGCGTCACGGTCAAGGCTCCAGTGATGAAGGCCAGGAGTGATGCCATGTAAGCCGCGCCTAGACCGGTCGAAAACATGGCCGAGAAGAAGTTCTGGACATTGCAAGCGATGATAGCCAAGGTGGACGGAGTCGTTGGACATGCTTGCTGTAGAGTGCTTGTAAGGTCATTGAGCACTAGCGCGTAGCGCGCTAGAGACGCCAGTGCAATGGCTGCTGGCACGATAAGGTACCGCAAGAAGTTGGACGAATTCATAGTCGGCGTGCGAGAAGCGGAACAGCAACAGCAGTAGAAGCAGCAGCAGTAGCAGCAGCAGCAGAGGAAGCAGTTCAAGCAAGTAATCCATCGACTTCCCCATTCAATGCTGTCTTGCGGCGCGACATGGCTTCGGCAGTGGCTTGAACTACGGTCGCAAGCTCCAAGCCCGGATCACAGTCCGGCTGATGATCGAACATGCCTTGGGGGCCGCGTCCCAAGAGTTTTGCCTGTCATTTCGCGCCTCTGCAGCGAATGAGAGGCCCGCTGCTGTCGGATCAGGAAGTATTTCTGGACAAGTATGACAAGTAGTTGCACACGGTCGGCTGGACGGCGGTCTCGCCGTATGCACAGACACTGCTCGATCCTCCTCTTTGACTTGCGCTGCTCGATGCGGCCCCGTCGCTTGCCTGTATCTGCTTAATTGATGACGAAGGCTCGAGCGCTAGCACGCGAGCACAGCGCTGATTCCAACGTGCATGCCGCTGGACATTGGCTGCGCCGACACGGGGAGGGCTCTATCTGCTTCCTGTGCCTCTCTTGTCCCCCCCAGTTGCTGGTTCATTCAGATGCGACGCTGCCTTCCTCACCCTGACCTAAGTCTGCATCCTTCTGGGGCCGGCTGAAGACTCATCATTGCCTCCCGGCGGTGTCGTTGCCTGACTCTGAGTGCACATGCACAGATATTATAAGGGCCCGTTCGTTTTGGTGCTGCGCTGCTCCCGTCTCGGATATGCTCAGCCAACTGGCTTGTGCCCATTGAACGCACACCACAATGCTGACCGCTACCGCAAGCCTTTGGCTGCTCTACATCCTCACCGTCTTGGCAAGCACTGACACCAGCTCTACTTTCCAGCGCTTCTATGAAAAGTGCCATCCTCACTCCAAGAAGTGTCATGCTGACAGAGCGCGGCCCGCAAAGCCTCCGTCTTCTGGTGCCGATGATCTCTTCGTGGGCTGGCTCAGGGGTGTGTTGGACAAGGATGAGACTGGTCATCTTGGACGAGTCTTTCGTGGGAATACGCTCTCGAAAAATGTCAACGTCGTGGACCAGCTGTTTGAGGATGTGGACGTTCCCGCAGATGCAAAGAACTCGTCGTGGAAGGAGCCGGCAACCTCCGAGGACGCTGCCAAGCAACTCTTTGCACACCTCGACTTCCCTCTAGAGCCAGAGTGCATCGACCGCCAGGAAAACTTCTACTACCGCAAGTATGATGGCTCATGCAACTGGCTCAAACAGGGTGAGGCCAACATTGGAGCCTTGGGCACTCAAAAGGTCCGTGACTACAACCAGATCTACTACGCTGACGGCATCTCCAAACCTCGCGATGGTCCCAACGCACGAGCTGTCAGCAACGCCTTCTTCAAGAGAAAACAGGCTCTTTATTACGAGCACACGCCTCTCTTGCTCGGCTTGATCGAGGTCGGTCATGTCTCAACTCATGGAAGCCATCCCCCTACTAAAGCCACTCTAGTTTATCATGCACGATATAACTTATAGCGAGGACTCCAAAACAGAATTCATCAACGTCGAGGTACCGGAGAACGAGGATCACTTCGAGCAGGGCACCACCTTTCAAGTTTGGCGTACCTTGCCAGTAAATGGCACTGGCACTAGTAAGGAGAATCCGCGAGAAATCACAAACCAAGCCACCACTTGGCTCGACTTGTCGGCTCTCTACGGTAGCACTGAAGATGTCGCCAAAAAGCTTCGATCCTTCAAAGGCGGCAAACTCCTTGCACACAAGGCCCGTCCCGAAGGGACTCACAGACCCGCCGAGTATCTTCCATTTAACACGATGCAGGTCCCGACACGTACACGTCCACACGTCAAGGTTGAATCCCTTTTCGCAGGCGGTGATCCTCGTACAAATGAAGACTGGATGATGCTCGGCGTTCACACCCTCCTGCTTCGGGAACATAACCGCCTGTGTGATGTCCTCGCTAAGCAACACCGCGATTGGGATGATGAGAAGATCTTCCAGACCATCAGATTGGTCATGTCTGCCAAGTATGAATTGATCGCCAACTCATATCAGATGGCCTACTGGACTGAAGATATGCCATGGCCAAGAGACGATGGCTTCCCGTTGTTCCGTCAGATGTACGGCGAGAGCTCCATGGACATCAACCCCTTCAACAGCTACCCATGGCCTCTTGTGACAAAGGGAGGGAAACCCATGGTCGTCTCTGTAGAGATGTCAGTCTTGTATCGCTTTCATGAGTTCATCATCTCCGAGTTCCCAATCATTGATGCTGCAAGTGAAGTCTTGTGGACTCAGGATCTCTTCCAGACCGGCTTCAATGCCACGGGCTTTGTAGAGACTGGCCTAGAAAATATACTCAGAGGTACTGTCGGTACCAACATCCCCAACTTCAAAAGCGGTGTCGACGAAAACTTCCGGTCTGCTGGCAAGTATCGTGGGAAGCCTTTCGATATTGTAACATGGAGCATTATCCATGAGCGTGAGCAAGGTCTACCAACTTTCAACGACTATTTCCGTGAGTATAACAAGCAGGATCCAGAGGTTGAGGTACCTATCAGGAAAACCTTTGAGGACTTCACTTCTGATAAGGAAATGCTCAAAAGCCTAAAGGACCTCTACAACTCTCCAGACGAGGTTGATATGACTGTTGGTGTGCAGCTCGATGAAGAGTACTTTCCGGGCACCACTGTTCCGAAGAGTGCACTTATTGTCAGTCTCTTCAGCCTTTTCGGCATGGGAAATTCAGATCGGTTCTCTGTTGGCTACGCTATGACGCGCTGCATGCTCGTTGACCAGCCATGGGATTGTCACCCAAGTAACGCCTTGGAAGAACTCCTCTGGAAAAGAGACCCTGACCATCCGGAGCATCCAAACTTCCGCTTGCTGGATCCTTTTTGGTTGAAGGAGATCGATCTGCCGGCCAACGGTGCAAACCTCCTGTGGAGGCTTGTAATCGAAAATACCGAGATTAAATGCTTGCAGCAGCGACCTCTTTTTCCTGTGGACGAAGAGACCAACCCAGTCCTTTGCTCTCTTCCTCAGCGATTCACTGATCCAAAGCCTCTATCCCTTTTAGCAATGGCTTTTCAATTCATGAAAGCCTATATTGTTGACAATGTGAAGCGGCACTACCTGGAGATTCTCATTGGTTTCGTGACACTTGCGGCAATCATTCGAGCCTGGAGTCTTTACTCACGTCAAAGCTTCCCTCCTGTACTTCGGAAGCATCCTCTACTTGGTCGAGCGAAAACATTCCAGACAAATCCTGTACGAGTCCTTGAGGACGGTTTGAAGAGGTATCCCGATCAAGTATTTGGGATCAAGCTGGCAACACGCAAGCATTTCCTGCTTACACGGCCAGATGACATGGAGCTCCTCCGAGGCGACAACGATCTCGAAATCAAATTTGATCTCAAGGCATTCATGGAGTCCATCAACTTCCCGCTAATCACGAAGCGAATTAATTTCGATACCGATATGCACACCAAGATGGTGAAGCACAATTTGCAAGAGCCTGAGCAAGTGGCTGCGTATCATCAAGTCCTGGAGGATGCGGCCGAGGCCTTCATTAACCGCAATCCTTTGTGCAACGATGGCCGTCCAACTAAGAAAGCAGACCTGAACGGCTACTTATTGGACTACATAACATTCGTATTTTCCCGATTCATCGTCGGCCCTGTTGGTTTCGATAACAAAGAGCTCTTGGAAACGTTCAAGAAGTTTAACAAAGATGCAACGAAGGCCATGACATTTTCTGCAATGCTTCCGGGTCCGCTCAAATATATCGCAGCCTGGGGTATTCGGAGAGATTTTGGTATCATCTGGAAGCACCTCAAGCCAGTGATCCGAGATCGGAGAGCGTCGTTGGCCGAAGATGGTGGTGATAGTAGCAAGGGAGTGCCTCCCGTTCTGATGGATGAGATAATCAAGGAGCTTGAGGATGATAACAGAGTGTCTGGTAAGTTCAATCCCTCGAGCACCAGGAAATCCCGCTCTCATTCTCTTCACAGATCTCATTGCATTGCTTGTCTTTGGCGGTCTGGCAAACCTTCAAGCAACATTCACCTCAACTTTCATGGATATAATCAATGAGCCAGGGCTGCAAAAGAAACTTCTCGAATCACTCTACGCGGCCACAAGCTCAAATCTGGACCCGTTCCGACAGACTCCCGAGTGGAAATCGTTGCGCAGCGCTACGTTTGAGTCAATTCGTCTCGCCGGACCAGCAACAGGCCCCGCTCGAGTGATGCTAAAGAATGTGAGATATCCATCAGACCCCACACGAACTCTACCAAAAGGTAAGGTTGCCACCCTATCAGCGCGGATAACCCACCGCGACCCAAGAATGTGGGGACAAGATGCAGCTGTCTACAATTCGGACCGCTTCCTTGAGACCGATCCCCCAATAGGGGATGTCGAGTACATTACGTGGGGGCTCACAGGGCCGCATATGTGTCCCGGCCGATGGATCGCACTTTCCTCGATCCAGATCATGTGCAAGTCTCTTCTTGAGCGTTACCATTTTGCGCAAGACTACGTACTAGCCGACGAGGAGAAGTACCATTATCCCGACCCAGGAAACGTTGAAAGATGGCCTGTTGAGGTGACTGTCTCGTTGAGGGCGACGCACGAGCTCTGATTAGCTCGGTCTACTACTGTTGATGCTCTCCCACATGAGAGCATCAGCCTTGCTCACTTCAGTCTGCACTTGGGTCATTCATTTCAAGTATTTTGGCACAGCACGGCGTTCGGTCGAGGTACCCTTTCTCTAAATATTGCCGAACAATGTCCCGCAGATGATCTGGTGGTCCAATGCGAGAATTGCAAGTCTGGGTAGCCGGAATCAGTGGCGGGACCACTGTAGGATTACAAGAGGCATGAATCACACTGTCATAATGATGTCCCTGTCCCTCCATATCCCAGGTTCAAGCACCTGCCCTTACCTGCCCCTGCCTGCCATTCTCCACACGCCCCCTGCTTTTCCACCTGTCAAAGCATATTCTACGACAGTTTAGTCGAATCTGGGGACCTGGGGAGCTGCACTTAAAGTCCATTGTTGCATTGCAAGCGAGCCCTCTCAAAGGCCTTGTGCGCTCTGACAAGAACATATACTTTTCCTGCGAGCCTCAGGCAAGCACAGCAAAAAGGGCCAAGTCCAAGAACTACGATTTGCAGGATCATCTGGTCTTGAGATCCTGTAGGCCTTCACTTGCGCTCCGATTATGGGAATATAGGACTGCCGCTACATTACACTCTGCACCTGATTCAACTTCGACACTACCTGCCAAGCACACATTGCATTCGCTGTACTGCCCTTCACGATTACTTGGAAACATCAACCTCTTGGACAAGCTGGATTCGGCTTTACAGCTTCTCAGACCTCTAGATCCTTCTCCCTGGAAGGCAAATTGGACAGGACATTGCCCATCAGCCACTATATTACTCTCGCCGTCCTGATCATCATGGTCATCGTCAGTCTGTTCAGAAGGCTCGCAGCCCGATCCCGAGATGATCGTTCCGTGCAACAAGACACGAAGACAACAACCTCCAACGGCCAGAAACCGACGGTAGAACGGATAGATTCCCTGCTCACACCCCCCAGCGTGGACAACAGCTTCATTTCCCCCCTTCATCAACTCGAAGGCGTGCCCCTCTTCGCCATCAAGCAATTCGAAGAACCTCGCGATACGCATTTGCAGTGCCGCTTTGGCCGCCGACGTATCGCCGCCATGCGGCGCGGCGACAACGATAAATGCGGTCCCGGCACGAAATGGTCAGGTCAGCGTGACATCTACCGCGTACTGAAGCAGTGCGATGAGGACGAGCGTGCTTTTGATGTACGCGTCGCGGAGTCACTTGTCGATGCTGAAGAATTGGCCGAGCACCACCAGGTCATTCCCTCTATCGAAACGTACTTTTGGTCGATGCCCGGCGCACAAAAGGGATACTATAATACCTGGCAGACTGGACAGGCCTGGACGACCGAATGCACAAGACGACAGAAGCGGGATTCCATCGAGAATGACAATGACGACGACGGGGACTTGGGATTTGCGCCGGACAAAGTCGCGCCAGTCAAACCGGACGTGGAGTGTGACGATGTGCCGGAGGAAGCACGCTGGCTGAGAGTGGTACGCGAGTTGCTGAGCAAGATGGGACATAAGAAGGAGTCGGACAAGGAATCTCTTATTGATACAGATTCCGCGTACGGTGAACCTGCACTTACTCGCAGGGCCCTTTGTCAGAAGAGCATCCTGCATGGCGTACATCCAAAGATTGGTCCTCATGGCTTTACGGACAGCTTTTAGCGATTGGAATCTCGGAACAGGAGGGCGAGGCATACGACAATCATGATTTGACGAAGGCGACGAGGAACTTGCGGCGTTTGCAACGCCCGGGCGTAATGACCATCATGTTCTGCTGGCATGGAACATGGTCTAAAAAGCAACTACCTACCTAGACGGCAGCAATCTAGTTGGCATTCTGTACACGAGAATCTATCAAGTCAGTTGGAGAATTCTGCAAGGGAACTCAACTTCTACCTCGAGCCTTTTCTCTTCTTCAATGTTGCGACGAATTAGCGAGTCTTTTTACCTCTTTCTTGACTCAGTAGACGTCCGCTGGCGGCATCTTTTGTATATTGCGCAAAATTCGCAGAGATTAACTGATGTCGCTGCTGCTGCGTGTGGTGCAATACCCTCTATCAATTGTTTGCTTGCCAATGCTCAGACAAACCATCTTTCAACTGCCGGTTTTCAGATAGGCCATCGGTTTAATGCACATTTCAGATGCCCCATCGTTGTGCTGTTGGCCGTATCGTAGTTGAGTAAGGTGGGTGCGGAAGACTTCATCGTGACGCTTGCGAGGCTGTTGAGTCTTGTTACGTCATGATTGAGCCGTCAACAGAATGAGAGCTAGGTGATTGTACTGGGAGAATATAGTCTGGATATCCGGGTGGGCTCTATGGCGTGCAAGTATTGTGCAATGCGATAAGTGAGTGGGATTCTAACTTTGGTCATCGTGACGAGCGATATCATTTCCTTTTTTTTTTTCTTCTCTTCCCTCATTATTGCGCCAAGGTACACTTGGGTCTTTTGTTGTATTTGCACGATACGGGATTACATGTCTTTGACGAATTCAAGAACTGTGTGAGTTTTTGTTTCATTACTTCGTTTCGTCGAGTGCTGTGGGCAACCTCAAGCCTTTAGCTCAGGCGTATCAGCAAACAAAGTAGCAACCATGGCCGTCGGGTATCTCTCTCCCTGAATCTCCGCCTCCTCGCACCACTTCCTCATTTCCTTCTCCTCCGCATCAGTCAGCTGGACCTTGAGCGCGCCCAAGTTCTCGTGCAGACGCTCAATCTTTGTTGTCCCAGGAATAGGAATGATGTCATCGCCCTGTTTTAACAGCCATGCCAGAGCAAGCTGCGCAGGGGAGATGCTCTTCCTCTGTGCCAGACCCTGAATCTTCTTCACAAGCTCAAGGTTCTTGTGGAAATTTTGCTCGTTGTATCTAGGGGACATGCGCCTAAAGTCATCCTCGGGGAACTGGTCTGGCGATGTAAAGGTGCCGGTCAGGAAGCCTCTTCCGACAGGTGAGTATGCCACCGTAGCGACGCCGAGTTCGCGTGCCGTCTTCAACAGCTCAATCTGCGGCGTCTCGATGTCGAGGGTCATGGGCGAATACTCAATCTGCACAGCGGAGATGGGGTGCACGGCGTGAGCGCGGCGCAGCGAGGCAGCGCTGCACTCGCTGATGCCAATGTACTTGAACTTGCCCTCGTTCTTGAGCTTCACCAGCGCCTCCATGGTCTTCTCGACGGGTGTCTGGCCATCCAGGCGGTGAATGTAGTACAGGTCGACGCTGTCCAGACCAAGACGCGACAGACTCCTGTTACAGGCCTCGATGGCGTACTCGGGCGTCGAGTCGATGGCGCGCTTACCGCCTGGAAGCACCTTGTTGGCGAATTTTGTCGCGAGGAAGATGTCCTTGCGCTTCTCGGGGTTGGCCTTGAACCACTCGCCGAGCAGATCCTCGCTGTCGGCGTACATGTCTGCCGAGTCCCAGTGGTGCTCACCGGCTTCGTAGGCGGCGTCGAGAAAGGCGAGGCGCTCTGCTTGCGGCTTTGGGGGCCCGTAGAAGGCTGAGAGACCCATTAGTCCTAGGCCGAGGGCCGTCACCTGTGGGCCATTCTTGCCGAGCTGGCGGGTCGGGAGGGTTGATGGAGCCATGTTGTGCGTGGTCGTGTTGGGTGCGTCGCTCTTGGGAGTACAGTTGGTGGTTTCGTCGCTAGGTCTCGACGGAGTGCCTCAGTCGCATAGATATCTCATAGCTGTATAAGTACCCACGGTACCCTGCTGGGCCTTGCAAGGCTGCCCGCCAACGTCATGATGGGCATCCGGCGTGGCGGAATTACGTGAAGGGGTTGGTCATCTCAGATTGTGTGGCGGAGACGTCGCGGAGACGTCTCGGAGACAAGAAGCTGCAACAGCCTAACTCCTGACTTTTGTTGTCTTAGCGCAGGTGCTCGGCAACTTTACTGTTTGTACCTATGCACCAGAGACGAAGAGGATTGTCAGGACATCAATGAGGGCTGCGGGATGCACGACTCCGCAGCGTGGGGTGGCGGCCGGAGCGTCGCGCCTCAGGGCTCTGACCGGCTTCGGTCAAGTACAGACAGATATGCCCTTGGTCATAGCAACAGCCAGTGTTTCTGATTGCTAAAACCTCGATGATGCGGACAGCTACAAGTCGAATGAGCACAATCTGATCATCTCATCCTTGCTACCTGATCGTGCTGGCTGGCTGGACTATCCTATTGTCATGACGTACTGTCACTAAGCCCCGCCAATGACTTTACATCTCAGCATGGACTACAACAACTTTGCCATCTGCTGATTTTTCCAGTCTTCGAAGAAACAGTTTCACACATACCCAGACACAATGACTTCCAGGGCAGTCACCGAGTTCGCTGAGATCCCCCTCAAGGCGGGTACCGACATTCAGTCTCCGATTCTGTAAGCCTCAGCTTCATGTCTAGTCTGCGAGCATGAGATCTCCTAACCGTCATCATGCAGCCAGGACTCTCTCGCTTTTGTCCTCCAGCAGCCGGGTGCTCAGCGAGCCTACTACTCAGCCCAGCATGAATCGCCCAATGTGCTCGCCCTTTTCGTCGACTGGGACTCGCACAAGGCCCACGTCGACTTCACTCAGTCTCCCGAATATGGACCCTTTATGAAGAACCTAGGCGCCGTCGTCGACGGTGAGGTTTCCCTTACCCACGTTGCATTTGACCCCTTTCCTCCTTCTGCTGCTCTCAGCGGTACTTCTTCTCCCACCACTGAGGTCCTGGTTACGTACTACGACCCAGCCATCACCGACGCGGAGAAGGCCACCGCAGTCGAGAACCTGAAGAAGCTCCTGGCAATAGTAACCTCTGCGGAAGGCTTCACAGCTGCCACCGGCGGCTGGCAATACGAGGACGCTGCTCCTCCCGGCAAAGACGTCAAGGCCAAGGTCCACGTCGCGGCCATTGGATGGCAGAGTGTCGATGCGCACATGAAGTTCCGCGAGACGGACGCATTCAAGCAGGCTGCTCCACTGCTGCGCGAAGCTCCTAAGCTTATTGGAACGCGCATGTTTCACGTTCACAACACTGATATCGGAGAGGGTAGCAGTCGAGGCGCGCTGTCGGGGCAGGATGAGGTGCTCAACCCACATGGTGGAAGCGGACCGACGCAGGGTGGACCCAAGCTGCACTCTGACGCGTCTGTCAGCGGCCAGACGGGTTCCTGGGGGACGAAGAAGACTGACTTTGACACGCAGGGTCAGTAGAGGAGTTGTCTAGGAGCTATACCCTGACTTGCTGGCGGTGAGAGACCGGGCTACGAAATATGACTGCCAATGCATGAACATCACTCATCTCAATGACGATACTCGACATTGTCTGTCTTGCATGTGCTTGCACAGTCTTTGAAGGCCACTGTACCTGCATTGAAGACGTACGCCTAATCGTGCCAACTAGCGGTGGCTTGAAGAAGTATGCGGCGAAACGTATGGCCGGGCAAAAGACGGAAGGGATGAGCTTGTCAATCTTGAAGCATCCTTGAATCTGCATCTTGGCTCTGCCATGACACCATCTTGACTACTCTCTGTCCATACGCCACTGCCTGTCTAGCTCAGTCCGTCAGCTCAGACAACTGCATAGACCTCCAATACGACCTGAGCGCAAACATGTGAACGCCACGTGCGAGGCATCGTCACAAGCAAGACGTGCAGCCCAGACACACCCGTACAACTCTATAAGCCGCGAAGCGAGATGCAATCTGCCCAGACGCCAGAACCCTGTTGAGAGACAAGCTTGATCCTGATATGGATCGATTCGCCCGTGCAAAGCTTGTGTGAAGGGCCGAAAAGGCGCTGACTGCTCCTCGTGTCCGTCTGCCAAGCATCCACCTGAACTGCTCTCGGCCTCTTGCGCTACTGATTGTACCACGACACATACCACGGCCACCATGGCTACTACCGAACGCTCTATCTGCCAAGCACCCGTAGCCTTCAACCAACATTAGACCTATCATGTTCTTATCACTACGTCAAGCACATGCAATTATGGAAACAGCCTTTACCTCTTGGAGACGTACTGCGGGCTCCAGTCCCTCTGCGAGTCCTCCTTTCCGCGAGTAGCCATGCTCCTGTGCTTCTTTCAACAGGTGCAAACAGGACCGATAGGACTTCGCCCACTGCAATTGGCATACGAGGTAATACTGGAGTGAGATTGCACTCTTCAACACTAAGATCTATTTTCGTAGTACATATAAGGAGTCTCTGATCTGCATTCCAGGTATTGGTAGACAGCACCAGACGATCAGGTACCATTTGCAATGAGATCCCATTCCTTTCTACCTTTAGTGGCAGTGGCTCAGGCCCTCCCGAGCGTTTACCATCAGTCACAGCAGCGTGCTGCGCAGAATATTGTTGATTACTTGATATACGACCCGAAGGAGGTTGATGGCCAGACTTACGACTATATCATTGCTGGGGGAGGTTTAACAGGCCTCACAGCTGCTGTGACACTGTCAGAGAACCCTGATATCTCGGTTCTCGTGGTCGAAAGTGGCTTCTGGGTGTCAGAGACCGCACCCCAGGTAACAGACCTCAATCATTACGGGGAGCCCTTCTTCAGCACCATTGACCATGCCTTCGCCGCCAAAGCAGACATCAAGGACAATGCCACCGAGATTATTCACTCTGGGCGTGGACTTGGTGGGTCGACATTGATCAACGGCGGCTCCTGGACACGGCCTCACAGGGCTCAGGTCAACGCTTGGGAGTCTGTCTTCGGCAACGATGGGTGGTCCTGGGACAAGCTCGCTCCTTACATGATGAAGGCTGAGAATGTCAGGGCTCCTGACCAGCGCCACATCGACGCTGGTCACGCATTCAACGCGAGCTGCCACGGCACAAGCGGCCTGGTCCACGCTGGTCCACGCGACACAAAGGAGCCCTATTCACCCCTGATGAAGGCACTCATGTCCTCTGCCAGTGATCTCGGCGCACCTACGCAAAAGGACTTTAGCTGCGGTGACCCGCACGGAGTCTCCATGTTCTCCAACAGTCTGCACGAAGACCAGACCCGCGCCGACACAGCTCGCGAATGGCTGCTCCCAGTCGCTGGCCGCGAAAACCTACACGTCCTCGTCGGTCAAAACGTCGGCAAAGTTCTCTTCGACCAGTCCAACGCAACACCTCGAGCCACTGGCATCGAGTACGGCACCAGCAACGTCACAACACACCAGGCCTTTGCCAAGCACGAGGTTCTCCTCGCAGCAGGCTCGTCAGTGTCCCCGCTTATCTTGGAATGGTCCGGCATTGGACTCAAGAACGTGCTCGACAAAGCTGGCGTACGCCAAATTGTTGATCTACCCGTCGGCCTGAACCAGCAGGACCAAACGACAAGCCATGCCCTGATCAACACAAAGCCCTCTGCTGCAGGCCAAGGCCAAGCCGCGTTTTTCGCTACACTGAATGAAACTTTTGGAGAGGACTACAGCAGAGCCGTTGCGCTCCTCAAAGATGAGAGTGTCTTGGAGCGCTGGGCAGACGAGGTCCTTGCAGGCGGCGGCTTCAACAACAAGCCCGCCCTTCTGACACAATACAAAAACTATGTCGACCACCTACTCAACGAAAACGTCGCCTTTTCAGAACTCTTCATGGACACTGCGGGCGCCATTCACTTTGACGTCTGGAACCTGCTCCCCTTTTCGCGCGGGTATATTCACATCGCTTCAGCGAACCCCTATCTGCATCTCGTCGAGAACAACCCACGATACATGGAAAATGAGCTCGACCTGCTCGGTCAAGCAGCTACCCTCCGCCTCGCACGACGTCTAGCTACATCAGGCGAGATGGCGCGCTACTCTGACGGCGTAGTCACGCCCGGGTACGATGTCGTGCCGGAGCAGGCCTCGCTCGACGAGTGGGCAGATTATGTCAAGACGCATTTCCGAGCGAATTACCATGCTGTGGCCACGGCGTCGATGATGGCGCGCGAGATGGGCGGCGTTGTTGATGCTGAGGCCAAGGTCTATGGGACGCAGGGGCTGAGGGTTATTGACGGGTCTATTCCGCCTACGCAGGTCTCGTCGCATGTAATGACTGTATTTTATGGGATGGCGCTGAAGATCAGCGAGAGTGTGCTTGCGGACTATCACTCTTGAGTGCGGGCGGGAGAATGCTTGCTTGTGGGTTGAAACTCGATAGATATTTTCATTGTGGGTCTTGGGATTTGGTGAGCGCGCGAAAGCTTCGAATCGAGGAACTTCGCGGCATCCTGGCGTCTATTGCACTGTACATTTACGGAATGAGAATGGACTCACCATCGATGTGTCCCGGCCAGGCTCACTGCACGTTGTCTACAGAGGTAATTACCTAGTCGGGCAGTCGAGCATTCCCTAGTAGCTGGCGCATACAGGTCTATCTGTGCCACGATTACCTGAAGAGTCGAAAGAGATGCATAAGGGCCACCCTTGCAGTGTCCAATAGGGGCCAGGGAGTTCGCTCTTATGCCGCGGACATAATTATATGAAAGTGCGGTTTCCCCACCCCCGTGTCCTATAGATGTTTCCAAGGTAGTGTCCTCCCTTGATTCCCCCAAAAGTGCTCCATTGAACTTGCATACCTGCCTCAAAGCTTTTACATGCTGTCCGCCCTTCCTCGAGTTCTCTTCCGCAAAATACTCAACACCGCAAGACCCACCCTCGCCCGCACATTCGCCAGCATGGCTTCCGATGGTACTTCACCCTCCTTCCCCCCTTCCCTCCCCCTTTCTTCCCCTTGACCCCGCGACGAAGCCCCACATCTACCCCAGTCCTCCCTCCCCCACCTCGACATACCATTCTACCCGCAAAGCAAAAGCAAAGCAACACAACTCAAAACTAACATCCCTTCCCTCCCCGAAAAAGCCGCCCGTAAACTCCGCCCCATCGTCCTCTGCGGTCCCTCCGGCTCAGGCAAATCAACAATCCTATCCCGCCTCTTCGCCGAATATCCAAACACCTTCGCCTTCTCCATAAGCCACACGACCCGCGACCCACGCGGCGCCGAGCAGCACGGCACAGAATACTACTTCACCAGCGTCCCCGAGTTCGAATCCCTCATTGCATCAAATGGATTCATCGAGCACGCCAAGTTCGGGAGTAAATACTACGGCACGAGCGTACAGGCTCTCAACGACATCGCTGCAACGGGCAAGACGGCGGTCCTGGATATCGAGATGAATGGCGTGAAGCAAATCAAGGCACATCCTGACTTCGGGACGACTGCGCGCTTCTTGTTCCTTGCGCCGCCTAGTGAGGAGGTTCTTGAGCAGCGGCTGCGCGGGCGCGGGACGGATAGCGAGGAGGCGATTCGGAAGAGGCTTGATACGGCCAAGGAGGAGCTGCGGTGGGGGTTGGGGGAGGAAGGTGCGCAGGTTTTTGAGAAGCGCGTGGTTAATGATCAGCTGGAGAAGGCGTATGCGGAGGTCAAGGATTGGGTCTTTCAAGGTAATGCGCCGGAGCCTGTGTCCAAGGCGTAATTTTGGCAAGACTGTTGTGCTGTCCTCTGTCGGGTTTTGACATTCAGCCTGCTCGGGGTTTCGATCGCCCATACACAGGTGTACAGCTTTCTTGGATAGAGGTGACAGGGGTTGACAACACTGAGAGACAAGCGAAGAAGAAAATAGAGACTCGTGTCCTGCACAATTATGACCTTTGCGATAGCAATCTATCCTGAATTCGTGCTCATCTTTTCTTTCCTCCACATGCATCTAGATGATCAGCACCGCGGACCAGTCTATGGTCGAGACCAATGCAGGCAGTGAGCCACACATGCAACCCCTTTCCCAGCTATACTTCCAGTGATCTATGGTGGAGCGGAAGCCCAAGTCCTTGCATGTATCTCGCTAATCCTTGACTCATGCCAACGCCATTCCTCCTCCCCTTCAAGAATATGAGCAAATTGCAAGCAGATGCAAATCGTCGTCGTGTCGTCGTCTTATCATCATTTTTCCGAAAAGAAAAAGCGCAATGCTTTAAAGAGCCATGCACGTTAATGAGCTCCAGGCTGTACGGCTGGCGGTTGAATAGAAGTAGAGAAGTAAAACATTAAACTTCCTTTGCTTCATCGAGGCTGGGTGGACTCGATAGGGGACAGTAGGTGATTCATGGCGGGCGCATTCGCCTGAGGCGCGACCATGCTCGAGTGAATGGGTTGCGGTGGGGGCTCATCCTTCATGCACGCATTTTCCAGCTGATTTGTCCATTTTCCACTGGCTCCGGCATGACTGTGCTTCAGATGTTGACGGAAGTGGTCTGCGCGGAAGAATTTCTTGTTGACGTTGCACTCTCCAAATTTGTGCACGACGTTGAGATGCTCAACGCGCTCGTCCCAATTCGGTGGGTTGTTGAATTGGCTCCCACAATATCCGCAAGTATCGGTGGCAGCGGGTGGAGGATACTGTCCGTGGTTTGCGACCGTCATCATCGTGGAGGGAGGGGTTGGATGGAACGCCATATCGAAACCGGTGAGGGCAGCACACGACCAAGAATGACGGCGAAGGTGCAGGGAGTTTTGATGGCGCTCGGCCTCATTCTTATTCTTGAAGCGATTTGTGCAGTATACACATTGGTATTGTTTCTCTCCTTCGTGTGCTCTGTACGTAAATGGCGAATTAGCACGTGGCTTTGACATAAGGCTTAGGTGCGGACCGGCGCGTTGGGCTCGTCACCTCCATTTCCCAAGAGGGGAAGAGGAAGAGGCTCAACACACGAGTACACATTCGAACGTCTTGGCAGAGATGCCGCGTCCTTGCGACTCTTCTAGTGTTGTGTAAAGGAAGTGGAAAGAGCATACCTTAGATCAGCCTCATTCTCAAACTTTTTGGGCTTCTTGGGACAGCAGTCACAGATCCACAGACCAGAGGGTCGAGGAATACTGGAACTTGCTTGGCGGCGATGCGGGATGGGTGGAGGTCGGTTATCAGCAGAGGGAGGCGGCGGCGGCATTGAGGCAGAGTCAGGTACCGGAGGGTAAGCGGACACCGGAGCTGTTTTGCTATCATGCTGTAGAGGAGCGCCATAGGATGGCGGCGATGGACGTTCCGAAGTGTAAGAAGTGGCACTGCTCGCAATTGACTGCGGGTTCCACGACGAAGCATACGAGCCACCTTGCTGCAGAGAGGAGCTGAGCGTCGAGAGAGATCCGTTGCCTGCGTCAAGCCTGTTTTCTTGAGGATGTTCGCGAGGGGGCCCCATAAGCTGATCTGTGCGTCCCCAAGCGTCTGGAGCGTTGCCGTGACCACTGGGTAGGCGAGGATCGACAGGACGTTCTGTTGTGGGCGGCGATTGTGCGCGACGCTTTTGTCCTATTTTTGCGTCTTGCTGATAGTCGGTGGATGTGTTGTGCGAGGAAGCATCGGCTCTTGAGGGAGAGTTTGAGTCGTCGAGACTGCGATCATTCTGACGGTAGAGGGGATGCTCGCCGCTAGAGTCTCGGTTGTGACCAGGGCGGGACGGCATGTCTCTGTATTGATGGAACTGAGGGGATGCGTCGGGAGCTCGGTAGGAGGTGGCAGACTCGACGCCGCTGTCAGAAAAGGGACTTCGCAGGCCGCTCAAAGCTGGCGAATGGTTTTGAGCAGTCCAGCGCGGAGCGGCAGATTCGTTCGAATGACGCCTTTCCGGGTGTGAAGCAATGCTGAGCGGTTTGATCTGCTGTCCATTCATGCGCTGCAGGGTATTTTGGGCTATAGCGGACGACTCCTCATTGCTGATGCGTGGCTTCACAGTGGCGTCTGGGGTCAAGGGCTGGGGGATGGCGTTACTTGAGCCCAGCCGGTGAAGGACAGACTTGTCGTATGCGCGGGACGAAGTGTCCAAGGTGCGCTGACCCATGGGCTTCTCACTCTGGAGCTTACTGGGGTGACGCGGGTTAGCTCAGGCTGGAGAATTCTGGATTGAGAAAGTTGGCAGAATGCAGCAGTTGGAGGTGGATGTAATGCGCAGGTGCACGCGGGCGCAGCCGCCGTTTGCAGGGCTGCAGGAGGGAAGCAGGCAGTAAGGTATATTGCGCAACGGCTATTTTTGCTCAGGCAGATGACTTACTTGTACTCGAGCAGGGCGCTCAAACCCGGCATCTCGTCTCGACTGGACTCAGACATTGCACTCTCGGGGGCGCGGGGCGATGTAGGGGTTTGTGTGGTTGCATCTTTCATGGCCGATGAGGAAAAGTCGACGCTGCGTTCTGAGCCGGAGTAAGATTCGCCCAGACGAGGAGCAGATGCGCCGCCTAATAGGCTGGAGCCGGCTCGCACACTGGCGGAGGGTGTCTGTAATGAGGCATCTTTGCGGGCAGGGGTATTCCCCATTAACCACCCATGGTCTTGACCCTCGTTCAGGCCTGCTATATACCGGGGTGGCGGCAGCGGCGGAGGTGGGGTCGCTCTCGACTTGCCGGGGATGGACATGGGAAGGGCAGCAGAGGAGGGCGCAGGCGAGGCTGACGAAGCATGAGGACGAAGGTCGGTGGGGGCACGCGTGGTCGGGGAGAAGAAGGGAGAGCGGTGGGGGGAGGGTGAGGATGTGGTATTGCGCAGTCTTATGGCGGGAGTGTCGAGGTCGTAACGCGGAGACATGGTATGAGAAGCAGCGGCGGGAAATGGAGCGCCACAAGCGAATGGGGCATCCAAGCAACCACGTGAGCCGAGTGTACAATGATGATATGGTGCAGGGAGTCAGCAGTGGAGTAAGAGGGCACAGACTTTGCCCACTGATCGGCTCTTGTATGGCGCGGGTAGGTTTGGAACCTTTGGAGCCTTTGGAACCTTTTGGGGAAGGGGAAGGAGCTGGACGGGCGGGCGATTCACGGGCGACTATAGCAACGGGCTTTACGCGGCGGAAAATGGCTGAAATAGATGCATTCTATACTTGAGCTGGAGGGCTGCTGGTGGGTGGTGCACAGGACGCGCTCGACTGGCTCTAGACTTCGGCATCTAGACCCTACCAGCGGGCAGGCTTGTGGCCCCCTTTGCTGGGAGAATGCGACGGCGGCGCGTCAAGACGACGACTCGTGCCTCTGCCGCCAGCATCAGCAAGCGAGGCAGCGCAGAAGGCCTCAGTCCGCTCTGCCCTCTGCCTGCCAAAGGCGACGCTGCCCATCCGCCTCTTCCACTGCTGCTGGCCCTCTGCCCACCGAGCATTGCCCGCGCGCCCTTGATGGCTGACAAGCATGGCGCTTTGCCGCTAAGTCGTCGGCAAGCCGCACATGTTTCTTGGGAACCCACTTGCCTGGTAGGGAGAGGTACCGCCTTAGCTCAACACTACTGGCTACCTGAGCGCGCCACGGGCGTACTGCTGCATCAGGCTGGCGGGCCGGCCGCGATGATCATGACACACGGCTTCTGCGAAAGCTGGAAGGCCTGGCGCACTGGGCTGCCTGGGAGGGGAGGGGGGGCAGCCATCCATCGTACCGCTCCCCGTACCAGCCAGCAGACGAGAGCTTGCGCCCTGTCGCGTCTCCTGACAAGGCGCTCGTCCTGTGCGACCCGCGCGCGGCCAATTGCTGACGATCGGCTGGATCTGACGGAGCAAAACCCCCCAAAGAATCAAAACTGACAGAGCGACGCTTCCATTTGCGATGCATGTCACGTAACGCGCTGCTGCTTGGCTCGCCAACACCTGCCCTCGCCCGTCATCGTGCTCGGACCTATTCCAGCGGTCGATGCGCTCAATCTCCCTGCCAGTTAGTACTATAGTTGTCTTGCGCTGCCTCTCATTTGGCGACCCTGGCCAGGCCGATCTAAGTTATGCATTATTGCACTAGCACGGCAGCCACTTTACTTGTTTGCGATCGAACCTCACCTCCGAAGCCAAACTCTGCTTGACGCCCCATCAGGTATCGCGCGCCTCGACAGGCGAGACGCGGACTTGTCCGGCCTGCGATCGAGCCTACCACCACGCATGTCAGCAGCCTCTAGCCCTCTTATTTCCTAGCCGCTATTACAAGACATTGTCTCTCCTCTCGCTGGTCAGCCAAGTCGTCCTCAGCTGTCATGGGATGGCTCGATGCCGTGCCCGGAGTGGAAAACCTCTACATAGGAGGGTAAGCCACACTCCACCTCTTGCCTCGGAAGGCTGAGTTTTTCAGCTCTCTGTGTGCGACTCTTCAATTGACCAGGACCGCAGCCTTTTCTCGCTACGGCGCCGTGAGGCGGTCAAAGAAGCGAAGCTCACGCATGTCGTCTCTGTCCTGCGTTGGGACGTTGACCAAGAGTTGATCAAGCCTTACAAGCACCTGCAAATTCAAGTCGACGACGACGAGGATGAGAATCTCATAGAATATTTTCCCGCCACCAACAAATTCATCGGGGATGCCTTGGGTGCGGGCGGCAGCGTCTTCGTACACTGTGCAATGGGTAAGTCGAGGTCTGCGACCATAGTCTGCGCGTATTTGATGCACACGTTTCGAGTCTCGCCCGATGCAGCTCTAGAGCAGCTTCGTGAGGGACGCGGGGTTTGCGATCCCAACGAGGGCTTCTGGGCGCAGCTCCAGCTGTACCATCAGATGGATATGGCCGAGGACATCGAAGGCAATGCCATCTATCAGAGATGGCTGTATCAGAACGAGCTGGCTGCAAGCCGCAAGCTAGGGCAGGCGCCCGAAGCCGAGAAGATCCGCTTCGAGGACGAGCATGCCGCCGCAGTGGCATCTGATCCTGGCCGCGAGTTCAAGTGTCGCAAATGCAGGTAAGAGAGACCATTTCCGGACAGGCTTGGGTACGGACTCTGGCTGACCGTTGAATGTCAAGACGCACTCTATGCACGGCACAGTATCTCGTGCGGCACGAGCCCAAGCAGGTGCCAAGCAAGCGTGACTCTGCCTCAGTTCCCCCATCGGCGTGTGCGCACATCTTTCTGGAACCGCTCTCTTGGATGAAGCCCGAGCTGGAGCAGAGCAAGCTCGAGGGCCGGCTGGAATGCCCCAAGTGCAAGAACAACGTTGGCAAGTATGCGTGGCAGGGCATGCAGTGCAGCTGTGGGGACTGGGTGGTGCCAGCCATTACACTCAACAAGGCACGAATCGATGAGAGCCTCCCCGGGCGCACGGCAGATGGAATTGCTCGCAGCATGGCCAGTCTTGGTATTCGGCACCCACCTCGAGAACCCGGCAAAGAGTCGCTGTGACGACAGCCTGCCCAGCCGCTCGTGCGCATGAGCGTACCCTTCGCGGGGTAAGCGGCGGCTCGCCCCATAAATACACACTGTACATTGCATGTGCCTTGCAGCAGGCGTCCATCTCTTGATCTCCCTCCAAGTGCCGCGCCGTCAACCTGCGATGGCTCTGCCCCCTGCAAAGCACGCGATTTCGATGCTGTAATAGAATCCGCGCACGCCGCACTGGATAGGCCGGACCTGCATCTGTGCGCATTGCGTTGATACAGCGGCCCAAACCGACGGACCGTCGATGGTTTCTGAGATCTGACGGTCTAGCGCACACTCTAAATGCTGGGCGGAGCCCGCCAGCAAGAGTGAAGAACAAAGAGCGGGATGTCGTCCTGAGGAACACCCTTGCCGTTGAGCCGGCGTGGCAGCTGTGAGGGCATCATACGCTGCTCACACCCACCCGCAAAGCACGGAGAATCATCGAGCGGTCATGTCGTAGTGTTGAGGCTCCGAAGGACCAAGGCCTGCGCGCCCTACGCAAGTTCTGTGGCCCTGTCGGCAAGGCGAGGCCGCGAACGACGAGGCCCACCAGTCTGCACAGTGCCTCGAAAGCAGGGTCTTTTCAGACGCTTTCAGCCCGATGCAGTGTGGTGTCGTGTTCCAGACGTCATTCTCTCGTGACGAACACAGTGTGTAATGCACACCATCTGCCACTAATGCCGCCCTCATGTCTCTTCGCTTCCCTTCTCCCTCTCATGTTGAAACCTCACTGCCTCTACCCAGTAACAAACCACACAACTTCGTCGCTGCCTCCCGACTCCTCAGCACTGACCTTCACGTCCCCTTGGCTCCTGCCGACTTGCGTCTTCCACATCTGCATCTCTCCTACAACCGCCGGCCTTCACGCTTTCTGAAAACGAGCCTCCTCTCCACCTCGATACTCGTCGTGTCCTGGACTCGGCGTCTACCACTTACTCGCTACCCTTTCTCCGCGACCACAATGCTGCTCTGTTGTCAGTTTCGTGCTCCCAGCCCGGTGCTGTAGAGTCCGAGTGCCGCGCTAAATGTACGTGCTGAACGACCTGCCCCGCGAGTGTCGCGTGCTCGCATACCCTTTGACTGCAGACCTCACACTGCACGTGTCAGAGCGTCCCCCAACGGAATGAGACGAGACGAGAAAAGCACCGCCCGAATCATCTGCTAATACATAATACTGCAGACTGTTTGCGCTTCTCTCGACAGAAGGTCAACTTTCTCGACCACTTCCCAAGTGCCCACCCTCTTTCTAGCCGTATCTCTCGCAACATATCCTGTCTGCAACGCTTCCTCAGCTCAGCCTGTACGAGCATTCCGACTTCATATCTTCAACAATGTCTACTCATGACATGCCCCATCCCGAGCCCGCTCCATGCCGACGCGAGACTCCTTTGCACTGCGAGGCTGATCTTCGAGCCAACAGCGGCACCTCCACACCATCCTCATCCATAGACTCCTCAGCGATTTATTCACGGGCCAGCAATTTCGGAGATCCTGATCAGGATCTAGACATGATCGAGGACGAAGAAATCGAGGAAGTTGCGCGAAACATTGACGCACCTCTAATTCGTAGAAGCGACGCTGCCTACGACATGATGGTGAACCCTTGGGGCCTGGTCCCTCCGAAAAACTTTGGTGTCGTCCGTCCGGGCGTGTTTCGATCGAGCTTTCCCAGACCGGAGAATTTCAACTTCCTCCAATTGAAAGGCATACGTACCATTCTCACGCTGGTTCCGGAGCCTTTCACGTCGGCTCACGAGGAGTTTCTCGAGTCCAGAGGCGTACGACATATTCGCATCGGGATACCACCCAACAAAGACCCCTTTGCCGTGATCAATCCTGCCAACATGCTTTCTACGCTCGACGTGGTCATGGACAAAGGCAACTATCCTCTCCTCATCCACTGCAACAAGGGAAAGCACCGCACTGGATGTGTTGTAGCATGTTATCGCAAGGTCTGTGGATGGAACAAGGAAAGGATCTTTGAAGAATACCGTCAGTACGCAGGACCCAAGGCGCGTATCTTGGATGAGCGTTTCATCGATGTCTTCGACGAAAAGGTGGTCATCCAGATGATGCGCAACAAGAAGTCCGACGAGCCGTTCAAAGACTCGCCTATCCCTTCGCACACTGTAAGCACTCGTTTGAGGGGATAGACGAGAGACAGATTCCCGTACGCCCTGCACCAGCAATCCTCCGCACAAGCATTGACCTATGAGGGATATCACATGCCCAATTTGCGTGCTGAGGGTTACCTCTCTGCGACCTGGATCCTCCAAGCAATGATGGTCTTCGGCTTCGACATCGAGTAAGACCAGAGGAAAGCGCTATATAGTCACCAATCCATTAGCTCTAGGGACCCCTACATGTCATGTCATCTGCATGCATGTCACAGAAAGCTTGGCAACCGTGTGATAAGCGTCGGCAATGTCAGCTGCACGCTACCCACGGGCCCGGCTCGATACGATTTTCTCCTTGACGGAATTACTGCTGCTACTGTACGGTACAGACATGTTCATCTCTGCATTGCATAGCTCCGGATGAGCGTTCGCCCCACCGTGGCTTGAATTTTAAGGCGCAACTAAATGACAGCATCTTTTTTACCATGAAAGTTTTCATCTTGCACTGCTATTTATAACCTTGAGCCTCCACATGAATTGCGCAAATGTATCTGCATCTCACGCCGATGTCAGATAGTCGATTATTCAGCGGTTTCTGATGTCACGTAGTTACATTTTCCGACTTGACTTGCTCGTCCTCGATAGATGTACAGCGCTTGAGTAAGGTAAGGATCCAACTTACGTACGTGCGTGAGAGCCAACCATATAATCCATGTTCCGGGTTGTTACCTTTGCTAACCCTGCACCTTTTGTTGCGCGCCACTGTCAATCCTTTCAGCTGCAACTTTGCAATCCTGTTCAGAGTGCTTGCATTTGCATTGATGCACCTCATCAGACCTGATCAAAATGCTACCTACCTGTTGACTCTTGAGGACCCACAGCGTCCGGCTTGTACCCATTCAATCGCTAACGTGCGAGACATCCACTGCCAGTGATTTGAATTTCCTACACAGGTCGCATCCGCTCATAAGCTCCAACACGCCACGATTGGCTATTCACGTCTAGCCAGCCAGCCACATAACGCACCTGACCACGCCGAGCGACATAGACGGTTGCCCATACCTGCCATGCTTGCACTGTATGCCCTGGGCCTACACAACTGTTCGCATAACACAGCTTTGGAACTTCTTGGCTTACGCTACGAGCGAGAAGATGACAGATGAACGTGCATGTGATCAGATTGATACTTGCGGCGGTCTTCTCGCTTCTGCTCAGAGCTTTGGAGTGTGATGCGCGCTTGTGCTGATTATCGTGCTTGTGGCTGATGGCATCTAGGGCTGTACTACTGTAGTGCTACTGTGGGTTACCGATGTGATTGATGTGATGGATGTGATAGCGGTGGCACTGGGCTGAATGTACAAACAGTACAGTAGCGCGCGTGCCTGAGTTTCGACCCTGTGTGATGAGAAGCGATCACATCGACATGTGAAGTCCGGGGCTTGAGCAATGTTGGAAGCTGTGGTCCTGCCAGTTGAGAGGCTACTGTAGACTCTCTCGACGCGCGCTATGATAGTGCACGCGCGGCACGAACGATACTTGCTTTATCCACGGGTGATGAGCGAGATAAGGCACGATGGAACTTGTCCTTGTGAAGGGGATGATTTTGGACTTTTGAGGCCTACTGCTTCGCCAGAGCTAGCTGGGAAATGTAGGGTTCTGCTGGTCGATACCTACGTTGCAAGGCGTATGTCCTGTGCGCACTTTTGCACTCCAAATGGACGCTGAAGTACTTACATCCACATGTGCATCTCCACCTATTCCACGCGCGAGTGGAACGCTCGGGCGATGTGTCCTCGCGCGAAAGCAAAACATGCTCGTATAAAGCTCGTACATTCGTGATGGGAAGCAATGGCGTTGGCTGGGCTACGCCACGGCTGTGCACCACGCCCATCTTCAATACACTTACTCGCTGGCTAAGATGCTTGGTATATCTATCGAGGAGCTCGAAAGAGTATAGCGCTGAAATTCTACTGAATGTATGATTGTGCGGGATGGTACTGTAATGCGATGTGTGTGTTGAAGTGAACCTAGGTAGGTGGATGACGGCGTGGCCTGCACAAGGTGAGACTACCTGTATGCAGCTTTGCTCATGGAGAACCTTCACGTATCATGCCATGTCATGTCCTAATTTTCTCTGCTTTATGCACAAGAGGACGACTGAGCGTCAGATTGTTCGCACGTTGCTACTGAAGCGAGCCTGACGAGTGAGGGCTTGAAGCCATGTGCCAACTTCAGCGCGTAGACCTCCAGCCATGTCAAGATCGTGATCTGCCAGCATACAAACGGATTGGACCTAGGTAAGAAGGGCGGATAGTCTGCAAAGACTCAGACTTGATTGAGAAACCCTTAACGCAGTAAATCTATGGGGCGCCTTGGACGGGCGCGTCTAGAACCTTTTGCCTATCATGGCATAAGCCAAGAGACTCGAAGGATCAGATCTTAGGAGAAGATCGAATGAAAATAGATGCACCGTGTAGGAAGGAATCAGTGCAAATTTCATTGGACATGAACGAAAAGGCATATCGTACTGTCAGTAATCTAAAATGGCATGTGTGGTCGAAAATCGACGTGGAACCGGAAATGCTTGTCAACGGGACAAGAGGTACCTGAGGTAGATGTGCTGCACGACATCAGCCTCTGACATACACTCAATGTCAACGAGACCACGAGCATATGACGGTTTTACGCCAGAACTGACTCGCAACGAACTGACTCGTTGATGTCAAGTAGTCCGCGGTCCACGACATCCGTCCAACGGCTATACCAAACCGATCAGGGTGTATCGTGCAAGACCACCCGGCGCCTCAACATTTCACAACAAGACCCGACATCTCGTCTCAATCAGCACTAGGACGGGATGCTCAAAGACTATTAAGAGTCGGCGTCGAGCCGCAGCCCAGGAAAAGCCCCCTTTGCCATCGGCAAAATAGACACATCGGCCGTCGAGCCTCTAGGCGACACAATCGTACAGTCAGAGAAATCCAGAGCTCTTGGCATTGCAGAGGCAAGAACGGCGCCAGAGAAGCCGTCGCGCCGGACGGAACAAGGGTACGGCGCCTGAATGGCGGAACTTGGCTGAGACAGCACATCTAGGCGTCTGCGCATTAGTCCAGACCTGTAAGGCTGAAGAGACCGGACCTGTTTGCCGAGCGCATTGCGGGTCTCGTCGCGATGCAATGCGATGCGATGGGCTGCGATCGAGGGCAGAACCTGCGAGCTGCAGGTAGGTTAGGTATGTGGCTAGCTGGGCTGGATCCCCTCGTCGATTTGCGGGATTTCTCTCGTTGAGAAGCTGTGTCGCATCGAGACGCCTTTGCTTTCGGGCATACCGATGGGAATGTGCAGGCGAACTGGGTCTTTGGTCTTCGTCCGTAATGCAATATGCGTTGGGCTTCACGAGCACTGAAACGGTGCAGCGGCGTCGCCGTCCCAGTAAGGACTTGCGGCGCGCCCGATGGAAGCAGTAGACGATTACGATGCTGCTGCTGCTACTTCAAGGCTGGAGAGGCTTTCAGGTACAATGAGTTTCCATTCGAGGCTGGGCTCTCATCTATTCGACGGTGAATATCCGTACTTCGCTAATCGATCACAGGCAGGCTTCGGCATCTCCTGTGCTGCTTGGTATTTGTCCGCATCGAAGCCGAAGCCGAGAAACCCTTGCGCTTCGTTCAGCATCTTCTGCCGTTTCTGTAACTCGTACTGGCATGATCCGTCCAGTCTGTACAGAAGATCGCTCTCGACCTTCTTGTCCAGGTCTTTCCATTTTCTGCTCGTGTACTCGGAAACATCCTTGGGATTGACGAAGTAATTCACGCCAAGGCGTGATGATGTGTGCTGTTGCGTTAGGGGATTTTTTGGTGTATCAATGTTGAATAGAGGGTATGAAGGCGTTGATGTACCGGAGGAGAAGAGCGATGACAGGATGGGAAAGATGAAGAGAAGTAACAGGGGAAGAAGCTGCTGTATGGCCTGGAAAGCCGTCGGCTGTTCCTGGTCTCCAGCATTACCCCCTGCCGGTCTCCGTCGCGGTCGCTGGCCGCCAAACTGGTGCACACGGATGCCAGGACCGCCGCCCATGTTGAAGACGAAGCCTGGTGAGCCATCAAACATGCCTCCGCCTACACAGGATTAGCGGATCGTGTCTTCCTTTCAGAAGCATTTTGAAAGTTGCTCTTACCAAATGGTCCGCCGAATCCTCCCCCACCGAAGCCACCCCCAAAGAACTGTCTGAACAACTCCTCTGGCGATATCTCCTCTTGGAACATTGGATCTCCACCGCCCGGTGCTCTTCTGAAACCGCCTGCGAAGGGGTTGCTAGCAGCACTTGCTGAGGGTCCGCTCGCAGAGCCAAAGCGACTGTCCGGATCGCCGCCAAAGCGGTCGAACTTGGCCTTTTTATCTGGATCTGACAGGATTTGAAACGCCCTTGACACCACTGTTAAGTCTGTTAGCCTCATCGAATCCGAGCTTCCAGCAATGCGCGCAGGTAAACATACTCTTGAACGCCTCATCTGCACCATCGTAGCCATTCTTGTCAGGATGTGTTAGGAGACTGAGTTTCCTGTATGCCTTCTTGATCCCTGAGTCTGTCACAGTTGATTTCTCGGACTCAATTCCCAGAATGTCGTAGAAGGCCGTTGGCGAACATTTCCGCACACGTATTACGGCTGCCTTTTGTTCTGTTGTGTACGCGCGTGTTGAACTTCCATCATGGTGCGATCGATTTTGTGCATTTCCATTTGAGTTAGCATCAGACCCAGAAGCCTTTGCTGACATTATGCGTGTCTTGTTGATTAGGTATGGTAAATGTTGCGGGTGAGCTTTAGAGATGAGACAGCCTGGAGAGGGCCGCTCTGCAGGTTGAGCGACGGCAGGTGCGGATGTATGTCGGGACGGCTTGAGCGTTACTTCTCTATCTTTGAGGGATGGCAAGCGAGGCGCAGAAATCTGTAAGAATAGAAGCGCGAAAGTGAGAAGTGTGAACAGTTGTCGTTGGTGCAATCTAGGCTTCGAGGTCCGGACTTGGAGCCAGTAGTTGTCCCGCTCTTGCGGAGCCGCTTGGCAACGTCACGGAAATGCATCGTCGTCTTGTATCGTCATCTCTGTAGCTCCCCCCGTCCGCGCGCATGCATATATTGTACCTGCAAGCATGGCAGACGACAAGGAGCAGTTGAAGCAGGACGTCAAGAAAAGCGGCATCTTCCAACAAGCCAAAGCGTACGGAGGTACGTTCCCTAGGAGGCAATGCAGAGGAGTGCTGGTCCTAACGCGTCTGCTCTCTAGACAACTCCTTACCACCAGCGATAATAGCGACCCTGGTATTCGCGCAACATGCTAGACCATTCCAGCTTCTCCCTATGACCTTTCCGCCTGTCCTTCTACTTTCATCATACGCCAACCTCAATGGATACAAGACAGATGCTGCGGGAATTTCGGCCGCCTGGTCTGGACTGTACATGTTACTCGCCAGCCGGAGAAAACAGAAATTCATGAAGCGTTTCGGCACTCGCGGGATCATTCGAGGCGCCACCATGGGCTTGTGTGCTGTACAACTCGTCGCAGGAGGAATAAGCTTCACCTTCGGGGACAGAAAGAGGGAGGATCATTGGATAGGCAAGGACAAGGGTGAGCCCTAGAGCACCTGTGCGTGTCAGGCGAACGCACGCTCGAGGACTGGTACAAATGCACGTCTTGATCCCCACCAGGATGGGATCAATGTAACGTGCTGTCTTCGTCCAATGCTCGACTGCACGACAGCAGATCCGCCGTGGAGCACAGAAAGGCAGTAGGGCGCCCCAATCGTCTGTGCTGGCATTAAAACCTCACTAATGTGCAGAATCGATCGCTGCTGAAAGAGAACGACAGACTTCTCGCCATCAACAAGCCGGGCTATTGGAGACTGGATAGGTGTTGTACATTGTATGCTACAGCGCATGCCGCCAATTGTGCGAGTTTGCGGCTGGAGCGCTTCTGACGCTTTCGCTCAATCAAGCCACAGCTATGTCACTGGAACTTTCCACCTCTGACAAAAGAGGTTTACAACGAGGGTGGGACTGTGAGGAGGCCTTTTACAAGAAGCTCATCTACTTGTGGGCATGTTTTCCGTCTTCTACTAGTAGATGCTCAGCAACCCGACCGATAGACTAATGTTGAACATCAATATTGCAGACGAACATATGAACCAAGAGATCAATAGCCTCTTCAAGCTTGAGACAACGTATAGTTACGAGCCAACGCTCACGGGATGTGTTTCTTTTATGCTCTATCAACGCCTTTCATTTGCTGATCAACCATACGTCAACGTGGTTAATGGCACATTTAGGATGTTACGTTATATTGCGAGATGCCGGTTCAATCGATGCTTACTTCGCAGGAGCAGCCGATAATATATCTCGAAGGGCGCCCCTACTAGATTGCTGAAGCAATGCATCTAGAATGGCGATTGCGGCCATCCCTTCAACAATCGGTATCGCACGTGGTACCACGCAGGGATCATGCCTTCCCTTTGCTTGTAGAACGCCCTCGGCGAAGTCGTAGCCAGTTGTAGTCTGAGCCTGCGAGATGGTTGCCGGGGGCTTAAAAGCAACGTCGAAGTAGATGTGCGCGCCATTTGTGATGCCACCTTGGATACCGCCAGAGTTGTTGGTCTTTGTGGCCAACTTGGGTTTGCCAGTCTTTGGATCTTCAACGCGAATGAAGGCGTCATTGTGAATGCTTCCAAGCACTTGCGTGCCGCCAAACCCTGATCCAATGGAGAAACCTTTGGTTGCAGGAATGCTCATCATAGCATGGGCTAAGATTGCCTCTAGCTTGTCGAAGCAGGGCTCGCCGAGGCCAGTAGGCACGCCTCGCACAACGCAGGTCACGACGCCACCAATACTGTCGTGTGCATCCCGCAGTTTTTCAACCAGAGCCTCCATGCGCTGACCTGCACCTGCGTCTGGACAACGTGTAGGTAGGAAAGAGTCCACTTGTGAGCGCGTGATGGTGTCGATCAGAGATATGAACTCTGGGCGGGTTGTAGCTGTCGGGTGTTCTGGGGTAGGTGGGAAGAGGAACTCATTGCCGACGCTGCTTGTGAATGCGACAATCTCTATTCCAAAGGACTCTTTGAGCACCTTCTCTGCGACTGCGCCTGCAGCGACTCTGCAAATGGTCTCCCTCGCACTGCTCCTGCCTCCACCGCTGGATGCCTTCACGCCATATTTCTCCTTGTAGGTATAGTCGGCATGGCTAGGACGAGGGTACTGGTCCATGGAATCGCCCTTGTAGTCGTGTGGCCGCTGGTCTTCGTTCATGACGCGAAGGGCGATGGGAGTGCCGAGAGTGATGCCAAACTCAGTGCCAGACTGGATCTCGACGCGGTCCTTCTCATTACGAGGGGTGGATATCGCAGACTGACCGGGTCTGCGACGGGTGAGTTGTGGCTGAATATCATCTTCAGTTAAGCGGAGCCCAGGCGGGCATCCGTCAATGATTGTAGTGACGGAACGGCAGTGCGATTCTCCAGCAGTCGTCACTCGGAACTGAGAGCCGAAGGTGGACATGGTGTTTTGAGGGAGGAGTAATTGCGCAGAGGCAGTTTGCGGAGTCAGAGACGAAGGGAGGAGCGGGGTCTCGACTTTTTATTTTGGTAAAGACTGGATGTGAGTAAATTCAAGGCCGGAGGGCAGGTGCGATCCACACTTTCCAATTGAACCTTGCATCATCACCGCAACCTTCCATCAAGCAAGCTCTACATGAGCAAGCGTGACACATCCTTTGCTATTTTCTGCGCCGACCTTGAATGAAACTCCTCACCCGCGCACACGTCTTCCACCGAAGATTGCGCCCCGCCTTATTCTTCTCTCGTCCACACGCGCTCCGTCCGCCTCTCCTTCATTGCGCGTCTCAAACCTCGTCTTCACCCCACTTTTCTACCTGCGGGGCACAGCGCATACAAGCCACCATGTCGAAATTTCAGCTCAAGGTGCCCAAGGGAACGAAGGACTGGGAGGGCAAGGACATGGTCATTCGGGACAAGATATTCTCCACAATTACCAACGTCTTCAAGCGCCACGGCGCTGTCACAATTGATACACCAGTGTTCGAGCTCAAAGAGATCCTGTCTGGCAAATACGGCGAGGACTCAAAACTGATATACGATCTTGCTGATCAAGGTGGTGAGCTTTGCTCATTAAGATACGACCTCACGGTTCCGTTCGCAAGATGGCTGGCCATGAACTCTTCCGTGCAGAACATCAAGCGCTATCACATTGCAAAGGTCTACCGTCGCGACCAGCCGGCCATGACCAAAGGCCGCATGAGAGAGTTCTACCAATGCGACTTCGACATTGCAGGAACGTATGATCCAATGCTTCCAGATGCGGAGATTTTGAGGATTACCTGCGAGATCTTTGAAGGCCTTGGCTGGAAGGACAACTTTACTATCAAGATCAATCACAGGAAGATCCTCGACGGCATCTTCGAGGTATGCGGCGTTCCCAAAGACAAGATCCGAGCTATCAGTAGCGCTGTAGACAAGCTGGACAAGAGCCCGTGGGAAGAGGTCAAGCGCGAGATGACTGACGACAAAGGCCTTGATGTGGCAGTCGCCGACAAAATCGGCGAATATGTCGTTCAGCGGGGAGGTAGGGACCTACTAGACAAACTCAAAGGCAACGAAACCCTCAATGCAAGCGAAAGTGCGAAGAAGGGCTTAGACGACATGACGCTCCTGTTTGACTACCTAGAGGCCTTTGAAGTGATGCCTCGCATCTCGTTTGATATGGCCCTTGCACGCGGTCTGGACTACTATACCGGTGTGATCTACGAGGTCGTTACGGAAGGATCACGGCCAACAGATGGCGTTGCTCAGAAGCAAGCGAAAGCCGCAAAGAAAAATAGCAACAAAAGCGCAGATTTTGACGAGGACCGATCTTCAGATCCTACGGTGGGTGTCGGCAGTGTAGCAGCTGGAGGACGATACGATGAACTAGTAGGCATGTTCAGTGGCAAGGGTCAGATTCCATGTGTAGGAATTTCATTTGGCGTGGACCGAATCTTCAGCATCATCAAGACGCGCATGGAAGCCGAAAAGGGTGCTAGCGCCCTTAGAAGCACTGAGGTCGACGTCTTCGTCATGGCTTTCGGAGGCGAGTTGCATTCTCAACCTCTGGCGAACAAGATACTGACTGACAAGCAGGCAAAGGATTTACTGGACTCTTGAAAGAGCGCATGGACATTGCGAAACGCCTTTGGGACGCTGGAATCAAGGCCGAGTTCAGCTGGAAGGTGAAGCCCAAGCTACCAAATCAATTCAAGGAGGCTGAGCGTGGAGGCGTACCCTTCGCAGTGCTATTTGGAGAGGAGGAAGTATCACAAGGGAAGGTCAAGATCAAAGAGATGGGACTCCCTGATGGCCACCCAGAGAAGGATGGTGTCTTGGTCGAGCTCGCCAATCTGGTACCAGAGGTCCGGAAAAGGATACAAGCACGGGCGGCCAAGGACGAAGCTGCTATCATTGAAGGCACTTCTTCTCTTGGTTTGTCTTGAAACACCTCGCACCATTCCAGCGTGTCGTAACAGATCACGGAGACGAGCGTGACGAGATCTCCAGGAAATGATATGACCAAGGTCGAGTAGCACCAGTCAGCCGGCAGTCTGCTAGGATACGATATGACTCTACCGTAACTACTAAATGGCTGCGCATCTAGATGATAGCCTGCGTAAGTATCCGGATAGCCTCACTAGGCTTTCGACCTCTTGTGCCCGCCGAAGTTTGTGTAGCCCAACACCGTTGCCAAGCGGGTGTGGCCAGCCGATCAGTGGAGAACCGATCTAGAGGAGCCGAGGGAGACAGCTGCAGCGACTGGCAGATCAGCAGTGATGTAGCGACAAAATTTTGATAAAGCACCCAGAATGGCTATATGAGCAGAGTTTCTAGCTCGTAAACGTATTGCCGATATAGCGTGTAGTGAAGGGGCTACTGCATTGCTGAAGTAAGCGCAATATTATATGGCTGATGGCCTATACTACGCCATGTCCTGATTTACCATCTAGAGAGCGGCACTCACAATTTTGCTAACTTCATTAAACATGGAAACTTCAACAGATGGACATGAAAGCCCTCTGGAGCAGGTCAAGGAGTACGACGACTCGTCATCTGCATCCGACACCAACAACGCCGGCCTGACGAAACAAATTGTCGCGAAAAACCCCATTCTTGAGCCGCAATCTCAAGATGGTGGAACGGCCTGGCTATGCTGCTTAGGAGCGTCCATGGTGTTCGCGTCGACATGGGGACCAGCACTATCATTCGGTGAGCCAGATCCATAACCAGTTCGGGCCCCTGCGAATGCTAATGTCTCGCAGGCGTATTCCAGGCCTACTACCAGTCCCATTTTCTCAAGGACATGTCACCCAGCAACATCTCTTGGATCGGCTCTATGACGAATCTTTTCCTGGTATGCTCGGGCATCTGGAGTGGGCCCCTATTCGATCGAGGTTACATGAAGTCTATGCTCGTCATTGGGGTCAGCTTGACTGTGTTGGGCTTCATGATGCTCAGCTTGTCGACGGAATACTACGAGATCATGCTGTCTCACGGAGTCTGCTTTGGTCTGGGTGCGGGTGAGTTGCTCCTTCTCCAAACCTCTGTGAGAGCTGAGTCTCCGCATCGTGCACCGTCTGTCCAAGACGTGGGAGCGTCCTTTGCAGTAGGCATGAGCGCCGACGCGAAGCAGAGCTGGGTTCTTTGACGACAAGGCCATGTGAGGCAGCAGTCACCTTCACATTGGCCCAAACTTTTCAGTCGCGACCTGAGCGCATTTAACTGACTGGTCACATAGGACTTGTTCAAGTTCCGCTCTACAGTACTCTTAACGTCCAGTTAGGTCCAAAGGTACGGCCAATCGCGGTCGGTCTAGCAACAACTGGGTCCAGCATCAGCGGTACCGTTTTCCCAATTATCTTTCAGCGACTCTTTCCGAGCATTGGCTTTGGCTGGACGTGTAGGACAGTTGGGTTCATGCAGCTCGCCCTTGGCTCGATCGGAGTACTCTTACTCTTCCAAGCCCCAGTCAAGCTGGGAAAGCCTCGAAGCATCATCCTGTGGCATGTGTTCCGAGAGCCGGCATTCATGACCTTTTGCTTTACAAACTTTACGCTCTTTCTAGGGTACTGGATCCCTCTGTTTTATGCAACAGACTATGCAACCGACAAGATTGGAACCACCTTTGATTTTGCGGTGTACTTCATCTCCATGCTGAACGCAGGATCAGTCCTTGGCCGACTCTGTCCAGCTTTCATCATCCCGATCGTGGGCGCAATTCCAGTGCTATGGTTCTGCTCGACAGCGGCAGCAGTGCTGCTTTTCGGCTGGATAGGTGTGCATACGGTCGCTGGATACGCTGTGTGGAATGTGTTGTTCGGTATCTTCACGGGAAGTTTCATCATGGCCATGCCTGTGTCGCTGGCGCATCCGGTTTTGACGCCTGACATGTCTGAGATGGGCAGTCGACTAGGTCTTGTGTGGTTTGCCAGCGGCATTGGCGCATTGATCGGGAATCCTGTTGCTGGCGCACTGGCGGCGCCCTTGGAAGGCTACTTCTTGCCGGCACAAGTCTTTGCTGGATCGCTCATGACTGGTGGCGTGATGCTGCTCATCTATCCCATGGTCAAAGGGATCAGGTACGATCAAAGCAACCGAAGAGTGGTGCAGCAAAGTAAAGTATGAATTGTCAGATACATAAGGGAATATCGGGAAAGAATGACCTGCAAGTCGCATAGCAACATCCTCATGGCGACCATGCTTCACGAACACACAAGTTGAAGGATCCTCTATGCCAAAAAGCCATACAAAGATAAGAAGCAAAGGAGACTGGCAACAACCCGGACTGCTCCAGCGGCTTGAAGCTGTTGCCGAAGAGCAAGCCAACAGAGTGCACCAAGTGATGGTCGACTTGAGATCTGGAAGGCTCCCACATCAATGGTGCAGCAACAGTACGACTTTCGTTGTTGAAAGAAAGAGCGTAGGAATCGCTACTACCTGTTAGCCACAGGTGACAAGCTGCCTTAT